>JAVTVY010038687.1:0-162016 GCA_036873755.1 Hanleya hanleyi
ATTGTCAATTTGGGTAGAAGAAAATGACGTACTAGCAGATGAACAAAATGGTTTTCGTAAAAATCGTAGCACCGAGGACCAGTTAAACACTCTATGCAATTTGGTTGAGACTAGAAAATTGCGTAAGCTGTCCACTTTCGCAGCATTTATAGATTTTAGAAAGGCATATGATTCGGTTAATAGAAATATACTGTGGCAAAAATTGGAAAAAGAAGGTGTAAATGGAAAAATTGTAAATGCTATCAAATCTATATATAAGAATGTGGAATGTTGCGTCAGAATTAATGGCTTTTGTACCGAATGGTTTGCGATTAATACTGGACTAAAACAAGGATGTTTACTATCCCCCATGTTATTTAATTTGTATATTAATGACTTGGTAAATGAAATAAATGGGTTAGGCATAGGTATTCAAGTAGGAGATGAGGTGGTCGGTGTTTTGATGTATGCAGACGATGTCGTCGTATTGACAGAAAACGAGGCGGACATGCAGTTGCTTTTGAATTGCCTTCATAACTGGTGTTCTGAAAATAAAATGGAAGTGAATTGTAATAAGTCTAAAGTCGTACATTTTCGTATACCATCAAGACCGGCCACAGAAGTTAAATTTGTATGTGGAGACCAAGATATTAAAATGGTTGAACGGTATGTTTATTTGGGCCTGGTTCTGACAGAACATTTAGACTATGACGTAATGGCTAAGGCAGTTGCACAATCTGCAAGTAGAGCACTAGGCTTAGTGATTGCTAAGACTAAATGTATTGGAAACGTGCGTTATAGTACGTATAGTAAACTGTACAATTCTTTAGTTTGGCCAGTGGTAAACTATGGTGCAGCTATCTGGGGCACAAGTGCTAGATCATGTATAAACGCTGTACACCATAGAGCGTGTCGTTTTTTCATGGGTGTAGGTAGATATGCCCCGAATGCGGGAGTCTGTGGCGATATGGGATGGGAACCACCGAGTGTTAGACAATGGGGTGCTGTAGGTAGACTGTGGTGTAGAATTATGAACATGGAAAATAATAGAATTAATAAGAGAGTGTTATTATGGGCAAATTTACAGGCGAGAAGTCGGTGTAAAAACTGGGTATTTAGAGTACAAAAATGTTTCGGAGAAAATGGCCTAAATCATGTGATGAATGTTAACGTTCATCCCGATTTGTTCAAACCGCCATAAAAGAGAAAATTTTCAGCAATTATTTGATACAATGGAATAATGATGTGAAAAGACCAGCATCTAAATCAGGCCAAGGGCAGAACAAATTGAGATCATATAGAATGTTTAAACATACATTTGGTAAAGAAGATTATATAGACAGGAATTTACCGAAAAGTTATAGAAGTGCTTTGGCAAAGTTTAGATTAGTTGTTGCACCATTACGATTGGAAACTGGAAGGTATGAAGGTTTATCTATTGACAGAAGAACTTGTTTTATTTGCCCAGGGGTAGTGGAAAATGAAGAGCATGTATTATGTAATTGCCCGTTATATGAGGACATACGTTTTAACCTGTTTCAAACACTATATTTTGTTTGTGGTGAAGATTTCCTGAAGATGTTAGATAAGGAAATTCTGTGTGTAGCGTTTTCCAACCCGGACGTAGTCAACATTTCGGCCAAAGCCTGCTATCAAATTTTAAGACGACGACAACATTCTATTTATGCATGAGGTTTTAACTCTTGTATGTAAGTTTTTTATATTTTGTCTTAAGTATCTTGAGCTTGTATCATCAGCTATCATTTGTTTTAACTACTAGTATCAGTCTCTCATAACTCTATTATTAGAGTGGTACATATAATTACGTGGTCTGAAAGTACTGCTACTGTGAATGTTTTATATGTGGTGAGACTTTAATAAACATATCTTATCTATCTGAATTTCATTTTATCAACTTAGAAATCCAGTACGTCTAAGCAAACTCTTGCTGTGAATATCAATACATATTTTTGGTAATTTACGATAACAAAGGATTGAGAAGGACACCCTATCTATGGACGAAGACGAACCATCAGACGAATCAGCATGCAAGCGAAGTAAACCTACTTTCAGTCCGCAACAGCGCCTTCTCATGGACAACGATGACTAGCTGATGGATCTTGAAGAAGAGAATGAGGTGGTTATGGCAGCAGACGTACAGTCGCGCAGAAGTAGACCGGATGACGAGATTCTCAAGGGTATATTCTCGTTTATATCCTGCTTCCATATTATAGCTGAACTAAGTATTTCACCGGAAAAAAAGTTTGTTTATAGAAAACAGAATCTTTAAAAATCTTTGTCTTGAAATAAGACAACTGATATGATAAATTAAGAACAATAAAGTTATAATTCTGCCCTCGGATCAAAAATTTTAAAAAATGCATTTTAAAAGTCTTCGTTCAAGATTTGAGACCGACACAGATCCTAACATATTTCAACTATCAGAAAATCAGTGAAAAATGTGAGTTTGTACATAAATAAAAAAAGTATACCAAAATTGGGGTCAAGTTCAAAAGATTAAGGTCACTGTGATCCCTAAAATCTGGAAAACATTAAAAGTCACAATTCTTCGTGCCCGTAGACAAATGCCTCGCATATCAAAAGTGAGGTCAAGGTCAAAGGTCAAGATCAATGTGACCACAAAGTCGGGAAATCATTAAAAATTGCATTTTTCAGTGTCAGTGGATACGTTAGAAGGACACGATAAATGGCATACCGAAATTGATGTCGAGGTCAAAGATCAAGGTCGCGGTGACTCCAAGATCAAGAAATCATCAAAAATTACACTTTTTGCGTCATTGGATACATTATGCCGAGTATGGCTCTCACCTAGGTGGATAGACCTGGGTAGAAGAATACTACACTAGCATAAATTGGTGATGAAGATCATGCTATCAGGTACCACACGGGGATCTCGTCTTCATGAAAGAAGACACCCCATAATTATGTCTTATGACAAAATGGATAGTTTCATCAAAGTCATTAAGCATTGATCACCAGCAATGCAGCCAAACAGGACAACTGTTTGCGATTATAGGAAAAACAATTACTTGGCCACAAAATATGTTACTGAATGTTTTGCTTTGGTCTGCATTCTTAGGTACTCCAGAAGAAGAGTTGGACAGCAGCCAACGTCACAGAGAATTGTACCACTACATGGACCGCGTGTTGACCAAAGATTTGCCGGAGTACCAATCTTTTCTGACCCTTGCTAGGACGTGTTTGCCCAGAGGGAGACTGGCAACAATCATGGACAACGTTGTAGATATACTGGACGCCATGGAATCGGAGAATTGGATCGCTATCGGCAACTACAAATCTGTCATCACTATTCTGCAAGATGCAGAACTCCATAAACTTAAGACGGAGATAGAACAGACGGAGAAAACAATCCAGGATATGATGACAAAAGAGGGAAAAGTGGTGAAACCGGTTAGAGGTAGTCACCATATGATCTTAAGAGTCAACAACCCATTTACAGATATTGTAATATGTTTAATTATCAACATAAATTTAAATCTAATTATCTAATGCCATTAAGCCAACGTGGGAAGCCAATTGGTCAGATAATTAAGTGAACCCAGACTGTGAAGATTTATTTAAAGGATCCTTGGACATTATTCGATGAATAGAATGGCCAGTTATATAATAATTCGGGAGATGTTCAAAGACATTCCGGTGAAAAGGAAAAACAAATATATGAATATACAGAGACGGTTTGCTAAGATAATAGTGAGATAACATAACCGGTATATCTTCTTCGCTATCAACAAATGTTAAATGAATGAACCTGTTTGCACTGTCATATTCACATTTTAACAGCAGGAGAATTATGGGACATTAGCAACTTTTAATTCCTACGATCTTGTTTGCGTTTATCCCATGTTACACATTTCTGGGAAATTTTAACACGAGTTATGTTTAACAGATATTTCAGGAAGTCGGAGACTTCATTGCAAACTCTACGAACACGTCAAACGCAGCCTCACTAAGGAAATGTACAGATCTTTTCTCACGGTGGCCGGAGGTTGTATACCGAGAGGGAAGCTGGAAGAAAACAAGGGGAACATCGTGGATGTACTATGGGTATTGGAGACTGAGGGGAAGGTTGGCCTTGGTGACTACAATCTTCTATTGACACTACTTCATAGCGCCAAGCTACGACGTCTAGAATGTGAAATTCAGGAAAAAGCTAAGGAGATCCAAGAAAGTGTAACTCTTGAAAATTTACAAGGTAGGTCTAGTTGAGAAACATTAAATGAGAGTTTTACATATCCAACGTGCGAGTTAAATGTCTAAGCGTCATCCCCGCGTTCCCCAGACAGCTAGTGTCAATTCTGACATTTTTACTACTAACAGCAGAAATATAATACACAATTCAACAATGCAGGCTGCACATTGGAAGGTGTACAGGTGTGGTGAAACTAATATTTGGGAGGATATAATAGGGTGTGTTCAATTTTCATATTCATCAAACACTGTCCAGTTTTCAGGCAAGTTAATGACTTGTATTTGCCCCCGTCCCCTTGTTTAAGCTAATCCACAGACACATGACAGCTCAAATTCTCTCAGTATCCTAGTATCTCTGTATTGTAATTATACTTTATACAAGATCTTCCAGTCTTGAAGGGCTTGAGTTATACAGAAGGATAAATATAAACGAAAAAACTGTCAGAATGATGTATTGCTCTTTGTTGTTACATATATTCTTTTCTTAGGTACACCAGAAGAGAAGCAGACCCGCGAACAACTTCATAGACAGTTATACGATGGCATCAGCCGTCAGCTGACCAGTGAGATGCCAGAATATAAATCATTTCTGACCACCACGAGGACATATCTACCACCAGGGATTCTGGCATCCAACAAGGAAAGCGTTGTGGACATTCTGGGCACTTTGGAGTCAGAGAACTGGATCATAGTGGGCAACTATAACACCCTCATCCAAATCACCACAAGTGCTAATCTCCATAAATTGAAAAAGGCGATAGAAGAGAAAGAGGTCAAGATTCAAAAGGTTATGACGGAGGAAGGAAAGGCTGTATCTACTGTCAAAGGTAAATATACAAGTTGGGATCAGGATTTGGTATAGTTTAGTCCATTAAAGAACCAAGGCACCTGTGGGTACGAAAACAAATAAGATAAAGAGCAAGCACTAACACAGGAAGTGAGAGGTATATAGAAAACCATTCAAACAAACCAAATACACGTGATTCGTATTCGAAACAAAGATACATGTAGTTTTGTCTACAAATTATTATGTGCAAATGCGGGTCATCTTAATACGAGTTATCTTGACGTTAAACTAAATTGCAGAAAGTTATTAAATTGAAGATATAGTTCGACCACTTGGATGCTTCTGGTGGTAATGTGAAAGTACCAATATTTCACAGAGATCAGGCGTAGCAGTGAACAGCTTCACAGAGAGCTATACGATTACCTGACTCGCCATCTGACCAAAGGGATGCCGGACTACAACTCTTTTCTGACCATTGCTAGGATCCATATACCACAGGGGAAGCTGGCATCAAACAGGGACAATATTGTGGATATCTTAAACGTTTTAGAGTCGGAAAACTCGATTGGGGTAGGCAATTACAAAATCATCATCCAGATTCTCCGCGGTGCTGGACTCCATAAACTGAAAAGGGAGATCATAGAGAAAGATGCAACAATCCAACAACTGATGGAGGAGGAGGGGAAGACTATGCAATCAGATCTAGGTATTCGGGAGTTACTATACGTCAATATTTACTACCTATTATATATCATTCACAACGAATGATTACACCACTATTCCACCTCTGAGCAATGCTATGAAATTAGAGAACAAAGAATAATACAATGCAAGATGCAATGCCCAACTCCCAACGTTCCCAGGCTAGCACCCTTTTATCTTATAGATGAGATATTCTAGAATTATGAAATGCGAGAACGATGTCTTTGCTTGTCACTTGATGGTCTATAAAATTCAGGAATCAGTAGAATGCTATAAAAACAGTATAACAAGAACAAAGGACAATATCATAAAGCTGAAGGACTAATCGTTTAACTTCATTTTATCATATTTTCCTACTTAATACCAGTGTTATATTCGACATTCAGTAGCCAGTCGCCGCCCATGAAGACTTTTTTCGACCATAATCGAAATATGCCATGTCTCTGCCACAAACACAGTGCTAATTATGTACTCGTAGGTGCACCAGCACTGGAACACGAATACAACAGCGGACAACTTCACAGACAACTTTATGATTACATTAGCCGCCAACTGACCAAAGGGATGCCGGAGTACCTGTTATTTCTGACTATCACCCGGGCCTATTTACCTCCGGGGAAGCTGGCAACGAACAAGGAAAATGTTGTGAACATCCTGGACGCTCTAGAATCAGAGAACTGGATCGCCATAGGCAATTACAAAACGCTTATCAAAATTTTTCAAGATGCCAAATTCCACAAATTGAAAAGGGAGACAGACACGGCAGAGGCTAAAGTCCAGCGAGTGATGGAGAGTGAAGGGAAGACAGTGTCGCATGTCCGAGGTAATGGTAGGCATATGTTGTAAATCGAATAGCTAGGACTCTCCACGAGAACACCCGAGAAACAAAAGAAAAACGCTGGCGAATGACCAGTAGAAATATTTACTGTATACTTGGTTATGAATGAAAAGTATCAGTTGAATAAAGGCGATAGTTTTACATTTTACTAGATTTTTCCCCGCCTCTTCCATATCCCTCCAATACTGTAATGAATGATATCAACACGTCATATCATCACCGAAGATGATATGACAATTGACGTCACAATACATGTCATTATGGTCACAGCGATAGGGTAATTGACCCAAACTACACCAGATGTATGCCCCTAAGAAAAACGACCTAACATCCAGAATAAACTAATACCACAAAAGTTTATAATAAAGCAGAAATCAATTGTTTCTTGACCATGAATCACCATGAATATTTCAACGAATGGGGAGCGAAAATTGGTGAAATATCAATTTTCGCACCGCACTCGATGAAATATTCAATGGTAAACGTAAATAAACAGCTGATCTCCAATATACGTCAATAAACAGTTGATATCCGATACTTTTACCAACATATTATTTTAATATCTGGAACATTTCTTCAAAATGATCTTTTCTCTCTAGGCAATAAATCATAACACTATTAATCCAATAAAAACTTTTAGAAAAGCATACCTTCCACCACTAGTATGATCAACGCTTGTTAACTGATGTCTGTCTTTGAATTAATCGTGTTTAATATAAAGGTATTTATATTCTGCTAGGAGTATTGGAACAAACGATGGGCAGCGAGCAGCTTCATAGAGAGCTGTATGGGAACATTGGCCGTGAGCTGACCAAAGAAATGCAAGAGTACCAGTCATTTCTGACCTTGGCTAGAACGTGTTTACCGCGAGGGAAACTGGCATCGAACAAGGAAAATGTGGTGAACATCCTAGATATTTTGGAGTCAGAAAACTGGATAGCTACTGGCAACTACAAAGGGCTTATCCAAATCTTAGAAGACGCAAAACTTCATAAATTGAAAAAGGAGATAAAGGAGAAAGAGTCCGCTATACAGAAAGTCATGGGAACTGAAGGAAAGACGGTATCATCTGTCCAAGGTAATGAGATAATTTTTCGATCTGCAAACACGATCATCTGGGACCACGAAAATGGTCTTGCTCTTAGGCACGTAATCATTGTTGTTAAATGAATGCGACGATGAATGTCAGTTTTGAACTCGAAATCTGTGACCTGATCCATAACTCCAAGGAGTCACTTCGTTAAACACGCCCACCCACACATACCCGCGCGCGCACACACACACACAAACACACGAACACACACACACACAATCCGACCCAGAAGGGATATGATTTCTTTTTTATTACTGCCGCTCTCTAAGGTCGAAATTATAAATATCTGCTACCGGTGAGTAATCGTTTCGCAAAGGTTCCACATTTATTTTAAATAATTGACTGAGAAGCTACGTTGTATATGCTGGTGTATTTGTTGGAAAACCTATTTTATATAATACTACATATGAAACTCGATCTCCTGTATACATCATATAGGTAATTTATCTTCAATTAAAACATTTTTAAATACTTGTAAGGGCCTTGGTACTTACCGGAAGTGTCCTGCATCAAGGCGCCTCTAATGGAACAAGCTGAGTAGCTAGCAGGTCCTCCGCCAGGTAGCCTGTTTGAGAGCATACAGCATATACGCTTCCAATATCTCCTTAAATATAACTTGGAAAGTTGATATGTGTATGTGGAAAGAGACGTTCATCTGGAATTGTTGAGACAATTTGAGGAGGTTTGGGAAGCAGTAATGGGTAGTGTAACACTGGAATGTAAGTCTGTAGTTGTATATGGATTTGTGGATGGTGAGGTTTATAAATCGATGAGTGGAATAGATCAAGATATCGCGTTCACAACACAGATGGGTACAATATGGGTGAGTGAAATCCAAGATGGTCAATGGCAGCCATCTTGGATTACATACTACCTCAATGAAAATCAATACCAATCGCTGTCTAACTGATGTGAAGCACCGTCTCGAGTTTGAAGTTGATTGGTCAAATTGTTGTCGAGATATCACGTTCACAAGATCCGAGACGGATGGAATCCAATATCGTCAATGGCAGCCATCTTGGATTTGTACCTCAGTGAAAATCAATACCAATGGCCGTCTAATTGATGTGAAGCACATTCTCAAGTTTGAAGTTGATTGGTCGAACTGTTCTCGAGATATCGCGTTCACAAGATGTGGGATGGACAGAATCCAATATGGTCAATGGCAGCCATCTTGGATTATGTACCTCAGTGAAAACCAATACCAATGGCCGTCTAACTGATGTGAAAAACCTTCCCTAGTTTGAAGTCGATTGGTTGATTTGTTTCTGAGATATCGTGTTAACAAGATGTGGAACGGAGTGAATCCCATATGGTCCATGGCAGCCATCTTGGATTACGTATCTCAGTGAAAAGCAAAACCAATGGCCGTTTAACTGATGCGAAGCACATTCTCAAGTTTGAAGTGGATTGGTCAAACTGTTGTCGAGATATCGCGTTCATAAGATGTGGGATGGACAGAATCCATTATGGTCAATGGCAGCCATCTTGGATTACGTACCTCAGTGAAAATAAATACCAATGGCCGTCTAACTGATGTGAAGAACCTTCCCAAGTTTGAAGTCGATTAGTTGAATTGTTCTCGAGATATCGTGTTCACAAGATCTGGGACGGATGGAATCCAATATGGTCAATGGCAGCCATCTTGGATTACGTACCTCAGTGAAAATCAATACCAATGGCCGTCTGACTGATGTGAAGAACATTCCCAAGCTTGAAGTTGATTGGTGGAAATGTTCTTGAGATATCGCGTTCACAAGATGTGGGACGAACAGAATCCAATATGGTCGATGGCGGCCATCTTGGATTACGTACTTCAGTGAAAATCAATACCAATGGCCGTCTAACTAATGTGAAGCACCTTCTCAAGTTTGAAGTCAATCGGTCAAATTGTTCTTGAGATATCGCGTTCACAAGATGTGGGACGGACAGAATCCAATATGGTCGATGTTGTCGAGATATCGCGTTCACAAGATGTGGGATGGACAGAATCCAATATGGTCAATGGCAGCCATCTTGGATTACGTACCTCAGTGAAAATAAATACCAATGGCCGTCTAACTGATGTGAAGAACCTTCCCAAGTTTGAAGTCGATTAGTTGAATTGTTCTCGAGATATCGTGTTCACAAGATCTGGGACGGATGGAATCCAATATGGTCAATGGCAGCCATCTTGGATTACGTACCTCAGTGAAAATCAATACCAATGGCCGTCTGACTGATGTGAAGAACATTCCCAAGCTTGAAGTTGATTGGTGGAAATGTTCTTGAGATATCACGTTCACAAGATGTGGGACGAACAGAATCCAATATGGTCGATGGCGGCCATCTTGGATTACGTACTTCAGTGAAAATCAATACCAATGGCCGTCTAACTGATGTGAAGCACCTTCTCAAGTTTGAAGTCAATCGGTCAAATTGTTCTTGAGATATCGCGTTCACAAGATGTGGGACGGACAGAATCCAATATGGTCGATGGCGGCCATCTTGGATTACGTACCTCAGTGAAAATCAATACCAATGGCCGTCTAACTGATGTGAAGCACCTTCTCAAGTTTGAAGTCGATTGGTCGAATTGTTCTCAAGATATCGCGTTCACAAGATGTGGGACGGACGGACGGACGGAAGGACGGACGGAGGGACGGACGGAAGGACGGACGGAAGGACGGACGGCTAGCATTTCCAAGTCCTCCCACCACTTCGTGGCGGAGGACAATAAGGAAGCTATAAAACCCTTTCCTATACATAGTTAAGACTGCCGACCGCTGAAGTATGCATATCGGAAAGCATCACACGGTATCAAACGGGGGAATGTTTGGTGAGATTACATCATGTAATCTCAAAAAATTGCATGTAAATCCTATTACTGATACACGACATCTTATAAGGGATGTACATATATTCTCGGGAAATATCGGCAGATCCAAGAGCATTATTATACAGGAATAAATATGTGAAATATTACCTTCTGAATAGACATGTCAGAAACCAAAAGACGGCACTGTAAGCTGTACGAACACGTCAACCGTCATTTGACCAAGGGCACAACCGAATACAGATCTTTCCTTAACATGTCCAGAAGTTATTTACCACCAGGGAGATTGGCGGCTAACGATGCGAACATAGTTGACGTGCTATGGGTGCTAGAAACAGAGGGGCATATCAGAGCTGGAAACTACGAAGTCTTGTTCAAAATACTTCATACAGTCAGACTACTACACCTGGAAAGTGAGCTTAGAGAAATAGCTAAGAAGATTCCACAAAGTGATACTGTTGGATCATCTGAGGGTAAGTTAATTGTAACACACTTTCAACTAGATCCGTTGGTACTTATACTTCTTCACATGGCATTGATAATAACGGTATATGCTTCAGCACAGAAACCAGCAAAGTACGAAAATAGACTGAGGACAGATTGAAAAAAAATATATGTTACATTTCAACGAAAATAATGGGTATACCTTCAAAATACTTCATACAGTCAGACTACGACAACTGAAAAGTGAGCTTAGAGAAATAGCTAAGAAGATTCCACAAAGTGATACTATTGTATCATCTGAAGGTGATTTAATAACAACAAAAGTATATGCTTGAGCACAGAATCCAGCAAATTGAGACGATGAACAGTGGACAGATTGAAAAACTTGTTATACGTAACATTTCAACAATTATAATGGGTGCCTAAAGTTCCATAACAAATATTCACAAATAAGGCATACCAAATTTTACTAAGATTCTGCAGGCCGATATTATTAATATAATGATATTTTGGGGAAACTCACTCGAAGTGGAATAGAGTAGTTCTTATTCATAAATAGGTCTTCTGGTTTTATCTTGACTATTTAATCAGAAGATTATGAGCTGCCTACTGTCAAATATCAAGCACATTAAAACCGTCCCTCCTGTTCAGTTAAAGAATCAAATAATACTTGTCTTGGGAGGCTGACTTTGCCCTCTGTCACAAAACCACTGAACACGAACTTTCGGAATTGGCTAAATTCTGTGCGACCAGGAGCTTCGATAATCATGGGACAACGATATCTAAGCAAATTCATTGGCGTCCACAGGATCAATGACAAGGATTATGTAGCTTTGGTATCAACTTTGTAATTAGCAGGCAACCCCAAAGAGGAGAGAGACAGCCATCAACTTCACAGACAACTGTATGACGATTTAAGCCGTGAACTCACCAAACAGATGTCAGAGTACCGATCACTACTGACCATTGCTAGAACATGTTTACCACTAGGGACACTGGCGGCAAACCAAGAGGATATTCTAGACATACTGGAAGCTTTGGAGTCAGAGACCTGGATCGTCATGGGCAACTACGAAAACCTCATCAAAATCTTCCAAGATGCCGAACTCAATAGGCTGAAGGAGTTTGTCAGACAGAAAGAGACTGAAATTCGACAAATGATGAAGAAAGAAGAGAAATCTGTTCTAAGTGTTCAAGGTATTTTATATAAAACACGATTCCGGATTAATGGAGTGAGAGTCCAGCAACTTATAATAATGAAACTGCTTGGAGTTTGTTCAAAACGAACTCTCATAACATTGATACAATTATGTGTTACCATCTGTGCATGGCAACCCTGATAAGCCCGAGATTCAAGACACTTGCCCTGCATGAATCACAATATTATTTATTTTAAATAATAGACTGAGAACAGGCTGTGATATTTGTTGGTAAAAACTATTTTATCAAAGGGGATACATACATGTGAACCTCTCTCTTGTATACATCGTTTAGTTAATTTATCTTCAATTAATTAATCAAGGTACTTATGAGAACCTTTGGTACTTACCGATATAAAACCCTTTCCTAGTTAGGATAGGCGACCGCTGGGTTGCACATATCGAAGAGCATTACACGGTAAACTAGATCAAGCAGAGGAATGTCTGGTGAGATTCACCGCCTGCCCATCATTACATCACGTCGTACCGACAAACTGCATGTAAATCCTTTTACTGACACTTAACACATCTTATACTGGATTTACATATATCCTCAGGAGATATCGACTGATTGAACAGCATTATTTTACATGAATAAAATATGATCACTTTTGATAGACATTTCAGAAACCAAAAGACGGCACTGTAAACTGTACGAACACGTCAACCGTCATTTGACCAAGGGCACAACCGATTACAGATCTTTCCTGAACATGACCAGAAGTTATTTACCACCAGGGAGATTGGCGGCTAACGATGCTAACATAGTCGACGTGCTATGGGTACTAGAAGCCGAGGGGTATATCGAAGTTGGTAACTACGACGTCCTGTTCAAAATACTTCATACAGTCAGTCTACGACGCCTGGAAAGTGAGCTTAGAGAGATAGCTAAGAAGATTCCACAAAGTGATGCTGTTGGGTCACCTGAATGTAAGTTAAGGTAAATTGAAAAAAAAGAATAGTGCATTCCTACATTTTTCTAACTAATATTCACAAATAAGCCATAACAGACTTTAATAAGATTGTATAATCCAATATTAACATATTGATATTTTGTGAAAACTCACTCGAATTGGAATAGAATAGTTCAACTGTTCAACTAAATCGTCCCTCCTGTTCAATTAAAGAATCAAATATTAGATACTTGTCTTGAGAGGCTGATTTGCCCAATTTGTATGCCAAGTTTTGCTCTCTGGTGCATAACTGCTGAACACGAACTTTTGAAATTGACCACTCGGAAGTCCTGTACGACCAGGAACATTGATATTCATGCGACAAGGATATCTAAGCAAGTTCAATGGTGTTCAAGGGACTAATGACACAGGGATTACAAACTTCACTTTTTACCTAGCAACCAATCCCGAAAAGGAGAGAGACAGCCGTCAAGTTCACAGACAACTGTATGATGATTTAAGCCGTGAACTCACCAAACAGACGTCAGAGTACCGATCACTACTTACCATTGCTAGAACATGTTTACCATCAGGGACACTGGCGGCCAACCAAGAGGATATTTTAGACATACTGGAAGCTTTGGAGTCAGAGAACTGGATCGCCATGGGCAACTACGAAAACCTTATCAAATTCCTCCAGGATGCCGAGCTAAATAGGCTGAAGGAGGATGTTAGACAGAAAGAGATGCAAATTCGACAAGTGATGGAGAAAGAAGGGAAATCCGTTCTGAATGTTCAAGGTATATTTTATATAAAGTATGGTTCCCGAGTAATGGATTGAGAGACAGTCCCCCCTGATCAGCCTGATTATTGAGATTCAAGACGACATTTGCCCTGCATGATATTATTTTATAACTTATTCAGTCACTAAACCGACTATTTTCACATAGTCTCAGCTCTTATAGCTTATAGCTTTTACAAAAATCATTATGGTACGAGATATTAGTATGTATACCATTGCATTACTTAACACGGTACACCGCAATATTGGCTATATCATCGGGTCAATATACATTGGGTTATTGGCGTTATCCCAGATCGCACTGGTTGAAATGTAGCCATAGTATAGGAAATAGATGGAAAAGGGTGAAAAAGCTATTCTAGAAAGAGATCGCTTTGGGTTCTTCTGTCTGTATGTATGCATGCATGCAGAATAAATCAATAAATTCAATTCCTTAAATTTCCTTCGCTTATATTCGAATGCAGATTTATCTGATCATCACACGAACGTGAGCAGGTTGCACAACAAACTATATGAGTTTGTCCACCGTAACTTGACCAGTGGGATGTCCGATTACAGCTCTTTTCTCGGCATAGCCAGAGCATATATACCGGAAGGACGACTGGCAGCAAACAACGACAACATTGTAGATGTTCTATGCGTACTGGAAACTGAGGGCCATATTGAAGTCGGCAATTACGGAGTCCTGCTAGACATACTTCATGGATCCGATCTCATTCGGCTGGAAAATCAAGTTAAGGAGAAAGCGGCAGTGATCCAACCAAAAATGGACGCCTTCAAGATAACAGCCACAGCATGCGGGTATGTGGGTTGCCAAAAAACATGCAGGGTGGATCTAGGACTCCAGGAAAAGTAGTTTTAGATACATGTCATATTTTAACAAATATATAATCACTACTGCTATTTTCGCACACACACTCTAAATTGCCGAGGCAAACCTGAAGCATGTCTTCACAGATGGGGACTAATGGTCTGAAGCCCACTTATATCGGCGCAATATCTTTACATGCGGATGGGAGGACAAATAGTTTAGATTCCTTCCGACATTGCAGTCATTAATTCTCATGGTCCAATATATCTGCATTATAGGAAATGATAATTCCATTAATTACAGTTTTCCAAGAAGCCGATGTTTCAGTATGTAAAAGTCTGATCTTGCAGGTTTGGATTGAAAAAAAAGATTCAGCATGATTCTTGATACCTCAGGGCTAAAACATATCGGATATGGTCCATGTCTATGTCATATCCTGGCGGGACAAAGTGGAAAGACGGAACTTGCTTTATGATGGTCCACTTTCGGAGGCAAACCTTAATGAATATATTCGACTATAGGCATATCTTTGCTTACATATCATTTTAATGTAAAACTGCCGCGGCGGCCCGTTTTCACGCTCTTAGATTTCTAAAGAATCTACCCTGTTCAGTGTTATCTCTGAAAAGCATATGTGACATATGTGAGTGCCCCTAATATAAGCCTAAATCCAGGCTTTCTATAAATTTACATATTGAAATATCAGCTTCGAATAATAATGGAATTATGATTGATGAAAATGTGTTCTTTGGGTAACTGTCTTTTGAGGAATAGTTTTAACGAGAATTTTTTTGGCAGAATTTGACCCCCAAACTTAAACTATTCATGTTATTTTTTTTCTAAATAATCAAAATTCTAATATATCGAGTGAAAATATTTGGGGTTTTTAAGCGTCTATTTTTGCTGTAAGAGAAAATCCTCCCTCTGCAATACACAAATAAGCCATGGAGAACATTTTGGTGAATGATAAATCTACCTTTATGCAGGTCACCAAACCAAGTTTTTCGAAGCTGATATTTCAGTTTCGATTCAGCTGTATTAAATGCACACACAATGGAGTTTTTGTATGCAAATGTTACATATCCTTTATCTACATGTTGCCCTAATGTGTTAAGGGTGAGTGAGTGGGATTTAACATTGTTGAAAGCGACGTTAAATCCTGCTCACTCACCCCTAAAGTGTAGCATTTCGGAATTGTCCATTTTACATAATCCTGTTTACCCCTACCCATCCCCATCCCGGCGAATATCGTCCACGATAATCATATATTCAACCATTTACCGTATCTGTATTTTAGATGACGGAGCAGACGTGAATGCAGATGGATGATAACCAAGGACGGGTAGTAAAGGGCATGAAAATCCATGAAAATATGCCACGATAGACGTGAAATATCTATGACTGTATAGTCCTGTTGAGACCCATGAAGACCTGCTACGAACATACTTTGAAAGACCCGTGATTGGACCTCTTGAAATCCATGAAGACCTGCCACTACCAACTGGGAAAGATCGGTGACTGGCCGACTTGGGTACCATAAAGATATGCCGCGAATAAACTGTGAAAGATCGGTGACTGACCCACTTGTGTACCATGAAGATGTGGCACTAACATCTGTGAAAGTCCCGTGACTCGTCATTTGGGGTAACATGAAGATCTGCCACTACCAACTAGACAAGACCCGTGACTGGCCCACCTGGGTACCATGAAGATGCGGCACTAACAAACTGTAAAAGTCCCGTGACTGGCCCTCTCGGGTGCCTTAAATATATGCCAAGTGTGGCCTGTGAAAGATCCGTGACTGGCCCACTTAAATACCATGAAGATGTTGCACTATCAAACTGTGGAAGTCCCATGATTGGCCCTCTTGGACACCAAGTTATGCCAAGTGTAGACTGTGAAAGATCCGTGACTGGCCCATGGAAGATATACAACGTACAGACCGTGAAACCACTGGCTCTCCAGAAATTCAGTAGAAATACCCTATAAAATATCCGAGGCCATACAGTCCTGACATTCACGAACATATGTCATAAACATGCTGGCACACGACTGGCCTTCCCAAAATCAGTGAAGGAAGACTGTACCTCTCGGCTGGCACTCTTGAAATACATGAAGATATGCCACGAACAGATGATGAAACGAACATGAGGTGAAACGTAACTGGCCCTCTTGGATCATGTTGAATCCCCCTAAATAGTGAGCCGACTGTGAAACACCTGTTGCTATAGACCTCGAACAAAGAACTTGAACATATACCATCAATGGGCTGGAAAATATTCGAACCATGTAGATTTACTACCCAAAGACTTCGGAAATTAAGCAGAGATCTGAATAAAGTCACCAGAGTTCAGAATTATCGCAAATGCTAGTGTAGACTTACATATTAGAGATAGAAATTGAACATGGCCAATTTGTTTCAATCGTACCATAAGGGCCTGACATTCCAGAGCATGACGAGAAACGAAACTGCGACATTATTTTCATAGGTATATAGTTTATGTTAATATTTTTTTTCAATTTCGAATTATATTTACGACAGTTTATTTGACATTTATTGGCTCAATTCCACACAAACCTGACGACCACGCACGGTACCATATCAGAATCTACACCTTCTAAAGCTGACCATGCATTCCAACTCTTTTGGTTTCTTGTGCACTGTTCCATAATTAGTAAAGGTTCAACATGTTCATTTACCTATTTTCCTGTATATGTAAGATTGTCGTAATTGTCGCGTATCTGCACTTGCTATCATTTGTTCCATAGACCTTTAATTTGTTCCATTTGGAAGCTCAGATCCGATCAATGTCAGAATTAATTGCAGTTTCCGGTATGTTCATAGTTGATTCGTTGTATACTTGTGTTGTAATTTATCGCATCTTGAAGATCATTCGTGATAACATAACCCACTGATTATGAATACTTACTCGTTATTATTCTACAAATTGTCAGCTGTTTAATGATTAAAACCAGATTCAACAAGTCTCACCTATATTTGAGAATAGATTTAAATATAAATTCCTCTGTTTGCAACATCATGAGCCGTTTTACTCCATCTAAAATCGGGATGCATATTCTGAATCATATTTCATGTAAAATCAAATGTACACCGAAATAAATAACGCGACGTACAAAACTTGTACATATTAACGAGCTTTTAAAGATTTAAAATCCTCATTGTCATATAGCGACAGTTGTAGATGCTGAATGAATGAATATAATTTAACGTCGCTTTCAACTATATTTCATTCATATCACGACGTTGGGTCATATTCCTTTTCAATTATTCGCCTCTTACGACAAGCTGCCTGAGGAGCTGAGGCCTATTCCTACCCATGATATGCATGTGCACGACGACATCCCAGGTCAACCCCGGAAGCCCCATGGGGCCTGTAAAAGGAAAATCGACGTCTTATATAGCGTTTAGCGAGTACAGTTTAAGTGAACATATTTGCATAAAAGCAAGCACAATTCACTCGAAAGTAACAGAAATATTGAAAATCAAGCTAAAATCAAACCTGGGATTTGTTTCCGTTTGGGGAAAAAATCTTTCTGGTATACGCCTCAAAATAATGAAACCAGGCCAAAATCAGTTTCATTCCATTGTCTTTTGCAGTTATTTCGAAAATGGAACTCCGCTATGTAGAGTTACGTCATACACTACGGACATATTTTAGAGCAAACGTATCATAAATATTGAGTGCAACATTCCGAGTACAACAAATCTGTAACTCGATATTATAAAATCACAAGCCAGTCAGTTTCTTATGGTTCAGTGTTCTTATCGTTGGATCAGTAACACTGGGAAGTATTCTTTCAAACAAATGGATTTCCGAATCATTTGCTGGAATATAATATAACAGTATACCTCAGTCACACTCTAATTGTGTGACTGTTCATTTGTACATCATGAAGAACTTGGTTACATAGTGCACAAACGGTACCTAACACCATGTTAAACTGAATCATTCATCATTCATGGATTGATTGAATGTTACATATCTTAAGTTAAACAAGTTGAACCAGCGATGTTTCTAAACACCAGCCATATTCTTTTCCATTCGTATACATTTCCCAATATTGTATCGCTTGGTCCGTATATTGATCCCATTCATATCTGATGCTATGCGTACCTCATTACTTGTTATATACCGCTATTCCATTTAAACTACTAGGTGAATTCCCTGTTTGTGTCTGCTGGACTAAGTTTCCTTTCATATACCGGGTCTATAGGGGCAGATCGAGAATTAAGGTTCGAATATGCAACCACCACCAACGTGTATTGCCAGGAACCTGGGTATTAAATCGGAAAGAAAAGGGCATTTGACGCCCATCTGGGCCGAAACTATGTTTTAGACAAATTATGTCGAAGGTGATCAGGACAGCGATGATGTCATCAATAATTACTTTAAAAAATGCCTAAACTCCATGAGTTTTACGTGCGACAGTGGTTTGCTGTTGGTCAGTTACATTGACCGTTGAACTTTTGAGCGCAATATTAGTACTCGACAAATCGCTTCCCACTAACGCATAACCTCACCAAAATGTGATTCCCAGCGGCCTTGGCCGTTGACCCTTCAGTCTGTATATGATTTGTTGTTCGTAAAAAGTGTGAGGTATTCCTGAAATTTGATCACAATCGACATCCTTGGACTGCAGTAACAGCACAGGCAATGTTGTCGATAATTTCCTGTTTGTCTCATACTATCAGA
The DNA here is from genome assembly GCA_036873755.1 of Hanleya hanleyi. Lineage (NCBI taxonomy): Eukaryota > Metazoa > Mollusca > Polyplacophora > Lepidopleurida > Hanleyidae > Hanleya > Hanleya hanleyi. The sequence goes on from JAVTVY010038687.1 coordinate 19,309, forward strand.
TGACATAAATTTCTTGAACCACATTTCAGAAGAAATTCAACATAAGGGAAAAATATTCCGCAATTTTGATGTTACCAATTTATGCAGCCATATTTCAGATGAACTAGAAAATAAAACCATCAAATATTTCGCTTATAAGCAAATCCTTGGCATATCCACGGTAACGAAATGTGTATAAAACTAGCAACGCTACCCATGTATTAGGTTATTTATAGCAACAAAAGTATAAGGATGTTGAACGTCTTTATGGCCTGCAGATAATAGCATACTCTCAAATCCTTCAAATCTTATTTGGACAATTGTTTCCTCATTTGGAATACCAAAAATGAAGCTATCATTCAACTTTATGTAAGATATCCAATTTACCATGGAGCAAAGTGCAGAAAAGTTGGCATTTCTTGATATTCTCTTGAAACGGCAAGATAACAAGATTATCACCGACACAAACCTTCAGATACAAAATACTGTCACGAGAGAGTAGTTACTACAGGTTTCGACAAAGTTCTCTCCCTTAACATTGCCGGCCTTAGACCACCTAAAGGGCGAATTCCTGGTGATATTGCTTCCTTTATCAACAAACCTATTCTATTGTCAAATGAGAGGATGGTTAAATTCTTCCAAGGTGTTAAAATTATAAAGGGAAAAGACAGACCCCTGATCTAAAAGAAAATGCTAACACGGGCTATAAATCAGTCACCCAACATCGACTCCCAAAGCAATAACAACATGTGGAGCTAATAAGATGTAAATCATCTGTTGTGATCATTTAATCACGGAATCGTCTTCCACTTCAGCAACGTCGATTACAAATTCAACATAAAAATGGGCATGTGCTGCGACTCGAGAAACCTTATTTCTGTTCTTGTTTCTAACGGTTGGTTGGTTGTTTTAAGTTTAACGTCGCACCTTACCTTACTGGTCACACGGCGACGATGACCAAAACAAACATACCCTAGCAAAACCCTAACCCTAACAAAAATCTAACCAAAACTACAAAAAAAAATTGAATTTCGAATTTTGAAAATTAGGCTCTACAAACACTGATCACAATGGATCGTCAGAGAGCCTAATTTGTTTGGCACTTTAATCTACCTCCTGTGCCAGACAAACATGCATGGTACAAACCATGCTGCCCTAAGCTGGAGGGCTTGTTTCTAACGGTTGCCAATATATTATACTGGGGAAACGGATATATGTTACGAAAGGTTACTAAAGTACACTGACAACAGATTGAAACATATGCATAGAGATATTTGAAAGTAAGCAAACATATAACTTCAGGCGCCCAGCATATACCTGTTAAATTTCAAATCTGTTCGGTCTTTAAAATGAACCCTGAAGACGAAGAATAAAGGTTATAGATGGAACACCATTGCACTATAAACTGAAAGCGGATTTGAACAGCAATTTCAATGCATAAGGAGTTCTAGTTCCTAATCTCTTTGTGATGTACTCTAAGCATTATTATTTATATAGTTGTTCTTTGTCTTTTCTTGTATAGCTCCGGACTACATACGCCATACATAAATGCTGATATGTTTGGTGTATGGCTTCACGAGTATGTCTACCATTTTATTCAAAATTTGCGGCAAGCCGGACCGGCAACAATAGGCCTACAGTTGAGATCTTTTGGTCGAAAAACGGTGATATTTTCGGCGTTTTGTCGTTCATTAGCCGATTAACAAGGCATTTGCTATAGATTATCCATAACAATTATCAGTATTAATATTAAAATCCGTAATGGACCATTCAAAATTTATCCTGAAGGTGGCCGTGGAATTTGAGGGGGTCACCAATAACTTCAAGCTCTACGAATGGGGGGGGGGGCATTGTGTAACGAGAGGGGGGTCATTTGTAAATTGGAATTTGTTTTCAATCGAAATAGGCTGACACCTTTAGAAGACGGATGATAAATGGACAGCTATTCAGCAGCTAGGATTTCTTGAGCTTCTGTATGAATTTCATGTGGGTTTTTTTGTCGAAGAACCAGGGTGGACTTTAGATCAGGAAACACATGTATCAGAACACAGCTTTGTTTATCCACTGAGCCTACTAAAACTTTGTTTATCCATGGAGCCTACTAAAACAGTAGGCTCTATGGTTTATCATTAGCCTATGCAACACAGTACCATAGACCTATGTACACACCTCCTGTAGTGTTGTAGGACACATTTAACAGCTAGGCCCCTATTCATACCAGCTAGATTTTAGTCAGTATACAGTGCATGTAGCAAATCCTTTATCTAAACACATCCAGGTGCAGTGCGGCTTCACCATGTACCGTAGGTTGTGGACATTGACTAGCTAAGTGAAAAAAGCCCGCATTTTTTGACTGAAACAAACCATTCAACAATTTATGCTTCCCTAAAGTTGAAGAAATAAATTGTGGCATACTACAAGACAAGTTGCACTGACGGTAGTTAATTTAAAGATGTAATCAGTCTCAAAATCGATGGATTTCGTAAATTCTCCAATGTGCATTTTTCAGCAACGAAGTTTGCTAAAGCATCATATGTATTAAATTTGATGATAGTGGGATCGCCATAAACAACGAATACAAGAATATCTTGTCAGAGAAATTGAAACTCTGCCCGCTTCGACAGATTTTCTGTTTCGCCATTGAGTGTGAAAAAGCAATTGCTCATAGGTAAGCATTTTTCTGGACCCGACCATGGCTGGGATAACTTTAGTATTCAGATCATAGACGTCGTCTATCCATCTACTAAGGATTCCCCTTTTGGATTTGAGAGAAAAATCCGAGAGCGGGAATTATTCTGGATGCTAGAACTTGGGCCAGTGTTTCCGTTTGGTTTAAATGATAATGTCAGTGGCTTCGGCAATGCTACAAACCGCCGTTCAAATATGTCCAACATTACCCAACTATTTAAACCCCATCAACGGAGACATCGCAGCCATGGTTGGCGAAAGTTTAGTAGTTCGATGATTCACGATCATATCACTTTAAATTACTTAGTGGGTTTGACTAACACACCCAATAGTATACATAGTTTACGTACAGTTCTGTATGCGTTACCTCTGAGAGCTTTAGATCAAATAGCCAGAGATATACAACAATCTGCGTCTTCAGGAAATATAATACCATCAAAAATCATTAAAGTATGTCAAGATATAGCTTATTTTCGGTTGTATCGTCCAGTGAACATAATCGAAACATCTCAAGATCGGCTTTTCTTGAAACTCAACTACTTAGATAAAGGACTGGACATCATTAATTTACCTCGAATCCTGAATGATCCAGAGGTACGCAACGCTGTACCTAACTATTTTAAGTTCACAGAACCTCTTTGCATTTCATATAAGTACACTAAATCTATAGCCACCAAAATATTCAATTACTCCAATGCTGTCAAGGAATTTGACTGGAACTTATACACGTCAGGAGGCTATAGTTGTGATTGTGAATTGTCGAACTTTATCTATACACCATGCAACCATGTTGTGACTGGTGACCTTGATGTGGTGAGTGATAAGGATCTGAAATTACTCCTGATGAAAGGACCTAAATATAGAGAGCCGAGAAGAATAAATCTGAAGGCCGACCAGAAGATAGTCCTGTCTGCATTAGAACAGTACGTTATTGATTGGTCTAAGCGAGAAAAAGTTGAACCTACAGTACTCGCTGATTGGCTGGACCTCACCAAGAACAAGGTCCTTGAAACAATCCGCCATATTGACAGAAGTACTCTTCCCCAAGAAAAACAAGTACTGAGAAACCTCAATTCGCAAGAAGTTCTAGCAAATCTCCAGAGTAAATTCGTCATATTACCAGCAGACAAAGCTCCGAATAATATAATATTCATATGTAAATATTACTATTACCAGGTGCTGGTTAAAGAATTGAGTGTAGACATATCTTCATCAAATACGTCTACTTACTCCCAAACTGCATTTACTCTGGAAGATTTATTTAACAATCACAAAAAGTTTCTCAGGGAAAGAGGTATTTGTCTTCCAACCAATCATAACGACATACCAAAGATATACTGGACTCCCAAAATGCATAAATCACCATACAAAGCTAGATTCATAGCTGGTTCCAGAAGCTGCACCACCAAGCTTCTTTCAACCCTATTGACGAGGGCCCTTCAGGAGGTAAAAGCATTTTGGAAAAGGTATTGCGCCACTATTTCTAAGAACTCTGGCGTTGAATGTATGTGGATATTGAAAAACTCAAAATGTCTTACGGAAGAACTTGATGCTAAAGGTCACATACCGTACAGACATGTATCCACATGGGATTTCTCGACTCTCTATACTACAATCCCTCATCAGGACCTTATTGACCGTCTAAGTTCATTAATAGTATCTGTGTTCAAGAAAACTGATCGTAGATATATTAATGTCGGAAGCCATAAAGCATTCTTTAGCTCTACTACATACAAGAGATATCATTCATGGGATGTTTCTTTGTTTATAGAGTTGCTTGAATTTCTCATTAAAAATATCTATGTGAAATTTGGCAACACAATATATCAGCAGCATATAGGTATTTCAATGGGTACTAATTGTGCACCCCTTTTGGATGACTTGTATCTGTTCTCTTATGAATATGACTATATGCAGGTGCTTTCAAAAACCGATCCATTCAAAGCCCATTCCTTCTCATCCACCAAACGCTATATAGACGATCTTCTCGCTATGGATAATCGCTATATAAATGAAGCAGTGAAGGATATATATCCACCTTCACTGGATTTGAAGGAAACTACAGATAGCCCTACAGGCACATCTTATTTAGATCTCTATCTCTAGAAAAATGAAGCGGGCATTCTCTCTCGTCGACTTTATGACAAAAGAGATGATTACAATTTCGACATCGTAAACTATCCCTTTCTGGATAGTAATATTCCAGTGGGACCTGCATATGGCGTATACATATCTCGCTTAGTAGCATTTGCTAGATCCTGTGTTAAATGTGATGATTTTAATCAACGTCACAAAACATTGTTGCAGAAACTTATAAAACAGGGCTATTCCACCAAGCGCCTCCACTCAAAGTTTCTCAAATTTGGCGATACATATCGCATGCTGATAGCAAAGTACGAACGTAGCGTGCAAGATCTATGGCGCTACGTTTCGTAACTTGTGTCTAATTCCGCTTAATCCGGGGATAGGGGCCGTATGAACACATGTACTTCAATATCCTCATGGTGCTCATATGAACAGTCACAATCAAAGCGTGACTGAGATACATCTTTTTTGGATAACGACTCTAGAACAAATATTATGGATTAAGAATACTGATCAGCGATACGGATTTGATATTTTTGAAACATCATGATGTCTTGCCGGCATCATTGAAAACTGTTGACCGCTTCTCTCTTGCAGGAAACAAGCCTATGTTTATGTATACTATGATTGTCTTTTTGAATTTGGTGCTAATACTGTTATATGGGAAACGGAATAGGTCTTCGGATTATGGACGCGGATATTCTCTAATGGACGACGGCTGGATTATGAATGACGGACTAGACGCTTGTAATTGTACGCGGAAAGGAAAATGACGTCACTGGGTGACGTTTGAGTGACGTAGTGACGCTCATGAATTTGAATGCTGAACAGCTGCATCAATGGGATAACGTCATGGCTCGTGCATAGCATACATTGGTAGAATGCATCACACGTGTGCATGCTTGTTGACACGGCCGTGGAAAAATAAACGGCATGCCATGCCGTTTATTATTAAAGACCAATTCCTTCTATTTTCTCGTGAATGGTAGAAACAAGTTTAGTTTGTTGTGGTCAAATGTGTTTCATTTTGTATCTGTCGTAACATATGTCACTTTCGCGGAGTTTGAGAGACATCGATTTCAGCCTAGATTTGAGGCTGACTACATCTTTAATGTCATGATGAGGATAATATTATACAATATAATAATTTTAATGGTTTAATAATATTATAAAACGCCGCTTATTTTTCCATTTTTTGCAGGGTTTTTGTGGAGAGGCCTAGGCTACATGATGAATGCATGAAATTAATCATGTCGGATTCGTCCGTATTTTTATAAATTTTATCTCTGTAACAAACATAACCTCATTGTTTCCCCTGAGCGGTTGTATGTAGTATTATCTATTATTATGGGGCAGAATGATATAATTTACCTCAAACCGGTGAATGCGAATAAATACGTCATACAGAATTCAATCTCCGAGCTCCTCGCATTTACGTCGTAGTGCAGAACTGTGTCACGATCTCTGCCACTTTTTCATAAGTATAATACCATACCGCGAATCACTTTATCAACGAATAGTTCTTCGTATTATCAACTCGTTTTCAACCGGTTTTAATATAATTCCACACTGCATCATTTAGTGCCCCTGGCTATGTTGGAATTGGGTGTGTGTAGTTACTTATATAACTAAAATTTATTTTAAACTAGTCCAAAATATTCCAGACTTAACAAATGGAGACTTTAGAATGCTATTTTAGCCTACAAGTTGCAAAAGGTACTTACCATCAATCTGAGTCCGTTCCATCAGCCATATATAATCGGAAATATGACTTTTACTGTCCTCAAATCAGTCAGTTAAATAACTGCAAAAAAATCTTTGTTGTCTCTGTGCAGCGCCACCTAGTGTGAACAAGCAGAGTTATCTCCCCTCCATTTGGAGTAGAGAGATTTTGTAAATACCATTTAGATTGGGAAACCATTTGAACTGATCAGAAGTTTATTCATTCATGAGAATGCTCAAGTAGTTGAATGATAACAAAACATATTTCATAATGAAATGATGACAATCAAGGTTTAAGGGATGTCTGCCGGTGATTTTTTCTTTGGCAGCAGTTTTTGCCAGTTAGATTAAGCGATAGGGATTTCCTTTAAAAGTCTTCTAGCTGAGAATTTTGTGCAGCAACATTCATCCAATTTGATAAATTTTGAAAGACATTGTGATTGTCTCCAAACAGTTAGAATATAGGAAAAAGTTAAATACTATTTATGTATTTTTTTTGTGAATAGGATTCAAAACCTGGGCTATTCCCTTTGTTTTCTAGGTTATCAAATGGAGCATGGGTCAGCCTTTTTAACAGTGTCAACAGCTAGACAATGCACACCGACCTACATGTATATTCCTCATATTACACAATTATGAATGCAGCAACACACAATATTCGAAAAGTTAATTACGGACATCCTTAATTCAATTTTAAATAAAACTTTAATTCAAAACAATCAAATATTCAAAACTTCATACATTTATTCCAATTTTAAAAAATTTCAGATGAAGATTATTAGTGAATTCAATTTGAGTTAGAATATTTAAATTTAGTTTTCAGTGACCTTGCATTTGTTTGGATATCGAACTATGATGGATGGCAATTAGGTTTTTTTGTCAATTTTTATTAGCATTTCCTAAATGACATTTCAAAATACTTCACAGTCAAATATCAGCATAACGATAGAATATTCACACAATATGAAAATAAAATTAATCCTTCAATTCAATTGTAATATAGTATAGCTATTGAAAATATTAATCATGAGTTTGTATTAAATTCAAAGTTAAAATTTAAGATGAATTTCATATGAAACTACCAAAATTGATATTTGATGCCTCATGAGTAGCAGATTGGAGATTTGTGATACAAAATCTCTCTCTCCAACTATGAGCAGCCAAATATGCAGAACATTACTTGGGTGTTGTGAACTGATATTGAATCGTATATGATCATATAAAAGTGGTGGGCAAAATAATGTTTGGGTGAAATTACATTCAATTACTTCAGTGAAACGCACTTAACTTGTGTGAAATAATTCACTGAAATACTTGAGCGGGATCAATTTTCACTCTTCTTAATATCATTAATACAATTGATCCTATGGAGTGTCATATTAAATCCAATAGGATTATTATATTTCTATCCTATTAAATCCAATAGGATTTTTTAGAATCTTATAGGATTTTTTTTAGAATCTTATAAGACTTTTCAGAATCTTATAGGATTTTTTTTAATCTTATAGGATTTCTTAGAATCTTATAAGATTTTCTCAGAATCTTATAGGATTTTTCAGAATCTTATAAGATTTTTTAGAATCTTATAGGATTTTTCAGAATCTTATAGGATCCTATAAGATTTTTTTGTAAGGGGGGGTCATTGATAAATATGATGTCAGGTGAGTGGGGGTCACTGGTAACCTTCCAGCCAAAGAAGGGGGGTCACACATAACTTAGGGTCATCAGCTGAATTTCTACCGCCCCCCCCCCCTCAAGATAAAATTTGAACGGTCTCTAATATATTGTTGTTCAGATTTGGTTAGACCTTGGCTGTACATTAGCGCTAAATTTGCACACGTGGGGCACCCATATAGATCCCCCATTTCAGAGGCAATATGGCGGAGACTGCTTGTACATAATGGATCGTTGCTCGCATTAGAAATATTGATGCATGAAACCGCAAAGCATGACTGAACCAGTACGTTTAGACAGAGCAGCAGCTCTGGACCTACTAGAAAATGTTGACAACTTCATGTTTGACTGCGAAGGTAAGGTTGACATGTACTAGTGCCAATAAGCTATTTTACCACAGATATCTAAAACCAGTTGTGTAGTATATATCGTTAAGGTTGTCACTCATGAGGCTCAAGACGAGTACCGATTCAGAAAAATCCTATGGAAGTCATTATTTTCAATATTATTATGGTTGCACGGCGTGTTCGCACGACCTGTGCCCATCGCGGTGCGATGGAGTGCCCAAGTACATCCATCCATCCATCCATTATAGGACGATCATCCGTAGATCTCTACAAAACATCACGCGCAATTTGATACAACATGATAATCACAAGCAATGGCTTCCACCTGAAATGTGAGCAAATGTAGAGAAAAGTGGTTCTGGTATAGACAGTTATGTATGAACAGGATGGATGAATTCGTTTTTCGTTTTATTTCTTTCACCCAGGCGTTTTCTGGAATGGTCCCGAAGCAATACCAGGAAGCGTAAAAATTGTGGAGATCTTAAGAAGGATGGTATGTACATCGAACCTGCTTGGTGTTTAAAAGTATTGTATTTCCTGACCTATTATATTTTACTATTTTAGATTTCTCTTCATATATTCGCGAAAAGTAACAGCTTAATAAAGTAGAGGACATTTTTTCTAGATATTAAATGTTTAATGATTTTAATATTTATCCATCAGATTAGAAGTTGATCAATGAAACAAAATAGAGAGCAGCCATAATCCTTATGAAAATATGCCAGTCATATGTATGTGTATCATTTAGTAGCCATAAAACTGAATACAAATGGAGGTTTAACTTTCTCCTTGCTTGAAGTTCATTAATCAACCTTTTGTTCGTATCTTGTTTGCTGGTATTGATCTATAATTCTAAACATACATAATTCTTATTGAACATATAATAGAAACGTGGGGGTCACATTTTGTTTAATAGTAGCGATATAGCAGATAAATTGAGCCTTTCCGTCCCTATGTCCACATACGGGTGTGGAATCAGGCTGGGATGGGGAATTTGGAGGTTCATCTACAATGCATTTATAAGTTTGCCTTCTTGTTGAAAGTGTATGCTGGTAAATTGTTGTGGACTCCACAAGTAGAATATTCAAACTCTCAATTATATTACGCTCTTCAACTGTTAAATATAAAATGCTCACTTGTGTATGAGTGTACTATCCAACCGCCAGTACATATGCAACAATCAACTGAGGCCAAAGGCATCCACGCGTGAAGTGCCGTATCAATTAACTTAACATTAGCCGGGACGGGAGACGGGCTTTCAAGAACTTTCTCTGTAAAATGAAGGTGCCGTGCCCTGAGGTTGCAGATACAACCCAGAAGAAATGATATATATAAAAATTGTCCCCATAGAAGAATGCCCCATTGGTTCCATTTTTAAGGGGCGATGTGAACCCGTAGGGTCTAATAGGCCTGTCTAAGACTGAGGAAAGCACAAGTAGTATCGTTGCCCAGGTGTACTATTTTGGCTAGATTTTGTACCACCAGGTCTATATTAGTGAAGTTGAATATTTTCTGATATTCCTATATATGTTTAGATGTCATTCACACAGAGTTTTCTGTTTTAGAGCATGATTAACAATATGGACCACTCAGGGGTTGCCTTAGAGAGCCTTCCTGAGAGGATGTCATAAATCACTGGTTGGCAAGAAATTCTAATTTTCTAGGCTCCCATTCTTGCAGAAATGGTATTCACAGTATGTAACTTGGGGACTTACACACGAACATCCCCTCCACCAGACCCGGTATACCATTAGATGCAGTCGCATGCATGACCTGGATCAATCGCTTGGTTCGCTTGGCTGGATAGGGTCAAGTGATAGGGTCAAACATGTTTAAATAGAAGTGACCTGCATGTACCAGGCATATATTAGGTTGTCTGCACACTATAAGTGTCATTCTATCATTGTAAGAATTTGTAACCTCTCAAGGGGGCGGTGTACTGGCAGGAGGTGCATGTAAAGATTATGATGACATGAGAGGATGCGTCCCAGCATAGCTCCAGTCCATCTAACAATAAGGATTTTACATTGTATCTCAATACTGACTTTTTGTCATTTACTGCTGAAGGATATGCTTTCTATAATCTTAAAAACATTTTACAAATATTGAACATGCAGAAAAGAAATAAGAAATTCGTCCCATAAATCACAAGTTATTTTTTGAAATATATATATATGTTACATGTACAGTTACACTAATCCACTAGAGATACTTGTTGAGAGAAATATGTGAGACTGGACAAATTGTGTGGCTCTGTGCCATGGGAGTGAACATCAAAGAGTTAGCGGAATTATTCCAACAGCCTATTTTGACATTTAAATAGCCCCGTTTCGGTGTCTAAGGCTCTAGTTATTTTTAAAATGAAATATTTGGCCCATTGAATCCCATACTAAATTCAGTCAAAACGGCTTTTCACCGGTTTTTGGGATGGACTTATTCAAAAATTTGTAAACTTGGCAAAGATGCCGTGCCCTGACCTTGAAGTATTCGTATTGGTTCAGTTGTTCTATAAAATTGAATTGTCTAGTGATTATATCGTGATGGTTCCCGAGTCTTCAAACTTTTGGAGAAAATATTTTCTGACCCAGCCCATTGTTATTGGGATTAACTATTATCGGTTGAAAGGTTTGAAGAAAACCAATTATTTGATCAATTGATCTCCACATGTTAGATAAAGGCGTATGCCTCGCCTCACCTACACTGCTTGGTAAACCGTATTCGGAAATATTTCGTGTCACCTTTTTCTTCAACCTATAGAGCCAATTATGACTTCTTATATCATGCGACAATTAAAGATACATTTTCGGATTTTTTACGCCACAACAAAACCATTCATACCCGTTTCTATGTTCGCCTCAAACTGAGTATGTCCGACGAAAACGTGGGTGTGTCATATTCAATGGTCGAGCGGCGAATGGTGATCCTTTGGTTAGGCGACGTTAAACCTTAAATCTCTCTCTCTCTCTCTCTCTCTCTCTCCTTTGGTTAGAGATTATGCTTTTGGTGCTCCCCAAAATTATACCAATTCAATTCCAGCAAAAAAGCGGCCTTACAACTGCCTTGGAGATGATTTCCACGAATATTTCCTCACTTCCACCGCAATTCCCCCATCCTACCCCCATTGGATAAGGGTCAAAGGGTTCCATTAATCTGATAAACTGCTTTACTTAAAAAAAACGGGTTTCACAAGAATTATATAAATTCTTTCTCTTATTCTAAAGTAAATAACATTCGACTCTAGGAAATCAGTCTGATGGGCTTTAAACATAAAAACGACCTCTTCCCTACTGATCTATATTGGCGCAGGATGCATACACAATTTACGAAATAACTCTCGGATAGTATAGTGACTCCTTGTTTGTATTCCACGACTAATGTTATCTTAGCCTAACAAGTTATTACCGAAAGTTTAACGACAATCTGACTCACGATTATAAACGAACGTGATCAACTCCCTTAAAGGGAATCCCAAATGGTCTAGTGTCACCCGTTTTGGAATTTGAACTTTAAATTTGATATTCAGGGAACTTATGCAAATGAGATTTTGTGATATCACCAAGTTAACTCATGACAGATCCATATAAGTCTAACGTTTTTCAAATTTATTATATTGATTATTTATAGCATTATGCAAACTATTTGTCTTTGTTTTTGGAAAAAAAATCCAATTATCTGTAGAAATACGATTACCATAGCAACCAGTTAATAAGGGCTTTATTTCGAAATTTTTGCAGGTTATGAAATCTTAATTACCGAATATTCAGTAACAAAAGTCTATTCTTGTTCATGCAAAATGATAAAAAAATATATCTATTCAGCTTTGGGAGCTGTGTCATTACGATCATCAGATGGGTACTGTATGTTCGCTTTCAAGACTACCGGTCTGCTACCTCCTATTTTTGTGGGAGGCCCGTTGGCCGAGTGGTTTAGATTGCCGACATACAGTGCTGGCGATTAGATGCCTGACTCTGGGGTCGCTGGTTCGAATCCCGCACGGGACTCAACCAAATTTTCAGCACTAGAATTTGTGCTATTCTAAGAAAGTGTTATCCCAAAATAATGAAAATACTATTCTTGCTCATTTAAAAAATTACCTTATCCGTGTAAGTTCCTGAAATAAAGCACTCGGTTACCGATTGCTATGGTGACCAGATGTCTAAAACTATTGGTAACTAAGTTAACTTGTAAAAAAGTTAATGGAATGCACAAGAATCAGAATCATATGTTTCTGAGAAAATAAAATTATCATTATTTGTCTAATTATCTCCATCAAAGCTCGAAGGAATGCTTTCGTGAAATCAATTTTAACATAGGATTGACCATAATAACCACATACACCGAAGTTCAGCCATATTATGATTTGAATGACCATCTGAGCGGTTATTCATTTCGGCTAAAGTATCCCTTTCTCATGGTTACCCACACGGTAAGAAATGTAATTAAGTAAACGCAATACGTAATGGTGGTGGAAAAAAATGCGGGCGTATACTGACAAGAAGTCATTTGACCACACAGGCCAATATTCTGACTGAACGCCCGAGACCTTACAGGACCCAGATTTTCTCATATATGTCCCTTATGAAATACCCTAACATTCGTGGAACCACTTTCATATGGTGATAGAGTATGTACTGCAATGGTTAAATCAGGAGCTAGTATTGGTGTTCATCGCCTTTTTAGGCCATCCTTGTATGTAACCTGTAATACATGCTAAAATACAATACATAAATTAATAAACTAACGTGACGCTTTTGTTCTTGAGTGCTTACAGTGTATAACGTGCCTAGCTTCTCTGTTCCAGGGAAAGAAAGTATACTTCTTAACAAATAACAGCAGTGAATCCAGACAAGGGCATATCAAGAAATGCCGCGACAAGGGACTTCATGTAGAGGAGGTAAGACCATAAGGGTTGCACGAGAGTGCATTCGGAATGATTACACTCGCACCTTTTCATAAGATATGACGAACAATACCAATAATCCAATCAGATTCTGTGAAATCCACTTCCTGGGTCTACCCTGGACCAATCAACTGACAGAACTAGCAGTTCCAGTTTATCTGCTCGCAATCTCACGTTCGGCTATTTCCGTATTGGCGGAACAAGCCTCTCACATAGAACGCACAAATCCCCACTGGTGGGGAGCGTATGACGATCACGCAGTGAGCCGGCTAAGAAATAGTGCCTTTGATAATCGAGAGATCCGGGTGCATTTTATTGCGAAATTCAGTTAATTTTAACCAAACGAACATAACTCATTCAAATTATACAAAACTATTTCTATGTTTAGTTGAATAATAGCAATCTATCACCAGAACTCAGCAACTGGGCTAATTTCCGCCAATACGGAAATAGACGAATGCGAGATTGGTTCCGCCGAAAATTAATTGTGTGCATGATAAGATAAGATTCTTTATTGCACTGAGCATCCCATTTGGGACAGAGTACAAAACATATAAAAAGTAGAATAAATAAGAAAGTAAACAAACAAGTGCGACGTTTCCGTTTCTGCTCCCAAAAATCCACTAGGCCAGAGGTCAGTTTTCGCAGCTAAAGTGAGTTCTGGGGCTAGATTGATCTGCTCGTTCATTCGTGCAAGCCTCCACAATGCAGGTCTGTATTCTCCTTACCCTATTTCTTCGAATTTTTCGAACGGTATATTTAGACTTAGAAGCAGAAGAAAAAAACCCATCTTTATGTCAACTGAGGCTAAATACTGTGGTATGGATATGTTATTTATACCAAGAACTGAAAAGATAGCTACTGAAATGTGTAGAACGTTAGCAGAATTTCTCTCCACAGATGCCTGAAGTTAAGTTTTGCCGTCTGAATAATAGGGTACCAGCCCTACATGCACATGTGGTCTTTACAGCTACAGAACTCGAACCACCCGTTAGTAATAACGGCCAATGAATGGGGGGGGGGGGCGTTTGAGTGTACTACGGCACCTTCGCGGGATGTCAATATATTGCAACGTGTGTATTGCAGGCCGAGGTGTACGCTGGGGAAATATTGGAGGAAAAACTCTTTGGAATTGCGGGCAGAAGAGACATGAGGGCATCTCAAGTCAAAACAAATACGGATTCGAACATATGAATACAAAACAATCAGAAGAGATGAAATATACAAGTACAACACATTGTCCCTTCTTGCTAAAACCATGGGTATCTCTATCGTATCTTTATCCCTGGTACACATGGCAATGAATCCTCTTCATGGAAAATGCAACTGGAAATTTCAGTCTATTAATAAAACGATTGGTCCTCGCCCTGCTGGACCCATCTTCTATCATGGCTCCGCTTTGTCAGACGAAAGTGAGAGAGTGAGTCGCTTTCAACAATATTCCAGGCATATCGCGACGAACTAACAACAAGCAATTCTTTGAAGAAACATGGAATCGGACCCCCCCCCCCCCCCCCCCATGACAATGGATGATGTATTGTGCAATCCGCGATTATCGGGGAATATTATACTGGTTGCGCTCTCTTGTCGAAAATTGTCTTTACTATGAGGGAATTCATAGATCGGTACATTTTGTGGCCATGAGTTATATAATTAGGCATCATAGTGGAAGTATATATCTACGTAATTAAAGAGAGTCATTTGCTCCGTATATGTCTCAATGTGTCTGCTGTACTGCCTATCACTATTCTCTGAATCTATACATTTCAGAACGAAATGGTAAATACGGCATACGTCGCAGCTTTATATCTACACAATCTGAACTTCAAAGGGAAGGTATATGCTGTGGGTGAATGGGGCATTGGCGAAGAGTTGGACAAACTTGGAATACAACATACTGGTATTGGGGTGAGTTCCTGAATAAAAGTGCATGGCGCTTGTGACCATCTGCAAGCTCATTCATAGGAAAGGCTAATCAGGGGTCATGCAGAAAGGGCTACACAAAGATAAAATATCAGCTTCATGTACTTGTCTTCGTGTAGCCATTTCTGAAGCATAATGCCAGCTCAGCAATAGCTCAGCAAGCATTATCTAGATACTTGTATCTGAATACAACAATGCTGATATGGCTTTTCTCTTTGTCGAGAATTCTGTTTCAACCATAATAATGGCATAGACGTCTATATTGTCTGTCACATATATTACCAGTAGGTTTCTACTAAATTCAGCATAATGGCATCATGTATATCCCAGATAATTGGTACCATACCACATCATGTCGATATATACAGTACCATCTGATCTCGGAGAAGAGCCACCAACGGTCCGCTCTGGGACCAGATGTTACGATCCCGGGAAACTATTGTGCGCATTCGTTGCTGTCATCCCCGAGAGCCTGGGTGTATATTCATGATCAATTTATAATGATGATCATGTCGCATATTTCGAGCATGTTACATAGGGAAAAATCGCATGCATATGCCTAGTAAACCCTTCATATAGTATACACGTATATTCTAAAATTTATATTGTTTTAATAATTATATTTTTTTATTAATTAAAAGGAAAATATCACAGTTAAGCGTATACGTACTGAACCACTCATATTGTATACACGTATAGAATACAGATTTATGCTGTTTAATAATTATATATTTTTATTAATTAAATGTTAATTGTAATAATGACATATTTACTTACCAGCCAGATCCGGTTGATGGTGCTTTATCAGACTGGGTGAACACACAGCTCGACCCTGATGTAAGTATTTGGACCTAGAAGTGTTTACGATAGAGCGATATTTAGATCCATTATCGTGGAAACGTCACTATTATCTGACAGAAAATCTCAAATATACGATACACCAACAGACAATATAGTAGGCCCTTAGTGGGGAATTTCATCGCTTGACGCCAACACATGGTGTATCACCCCCAACAAAATGTCATGAAGGAAATGTGTGTAGGGACGATGATGAGCTACAGTCCCGGTGATACACTGTTCACTTCTAACATTTTCTCTTTTGGGGTAATAAAGTTATATGAATTCCTCTAAATACGCAAGGAAGGAACTTTTCAGCTTGAATCACGAGAACTTTTTGTGAAAAGAATATTCATATATATGGTTATCTGCTGAAAACCATTTCTAAAAGATGACCTCAACTGGCATAAATGTGTATATCAGAAATGTATGTGTCGAAATATTTATCTACCAACGCAGTATTAAATCCCAGCTTTACATGAAATATTTTACGTTCTTCAGTTCTAATGTTTTGGTTCCTAATACGCCTATATTGTATCAACAGAGAAATTATTTTATCCTTTTCTATTCGTCAGGTAAACTGTGTAGTAGTTGGATTCGACCGTCATTTCAGTTTCCATAAAATACTCAAGGCAGCAAGTTACCTCAAACGAGAAGGGTCAAGATTCATTGCAACTAACGAGGATACCAGAGTTGCATGGGACGGTCACATCACCGTGCCAGGTAACACATACAGAAAACAGAATAATTATAGTATTGCAAGAAGACATGATATATATGATGATCTGTAGATACACTTCCGTACTGGCAAAGAAATGCTCTCGAAAGTCTCCTGCTGGTACCAGTAAATATTCTGGCCTGATTCCAGATAGAAAATTACATTATGATCCGATGGGCCATGAACCCCCGTCTTCTTTGACTCGCACCAACTCCCCAACTGGAATAGATCGGCTGTAAGGCTATACGAAATTAACGTTTTGCCGCTTAATATCTTTCAAAAGTGGAACGAGTTGAATGAATCAGTCGCATGTAAAATATTCAGGTATCTGACATATGCTATGTGTCTTCTCAATCTCTCGGAAAAATTATGATTGTAATCAGATGTCATATGAACAAGAACCTCTCATGTCTTTTGTCATTGTAAACTCATTTGGACATAGTTTTATGATTATGGGCTAGAAACAATGCCTTGCTTCAACTGTTTGATGAAAGCGGGATACGACTAGATATTAAAGACAAGGTTATTATGATGTTCCAATGAACATGCACAATCAAATGTATGTTAAAAAAAGGATACGACTAGATATTGAAGGTAAGGTTAAGATGTTCAAATGAACAGACGCAATTGGCTGTGTGATGAAAGTGGGATACGGCTAGATATTGAAGACAAAGTTATCATGATGTTCAGATGAACATTCACAATCGATTTACAGATTCATTGGGATACTAATATACTACTTAGTAATGTGGATTGTATCCTAGAAACTTGATCATGTCTTGCCGGTATCTTTGGAGACTGATGGCCACTTCTAACTTGCCGCTTTTGTGTACATATTATTTACTTAATGTCTTCTTGCATGTTAGTGCCATTAGTGTTGTGTGTGTATAAGGCTATTCGATTATTGACATGCATCGTATGGATATTTTACTTTCTTGCATGTTATCCATAGGAGCTGGTACAATGGTTTCATCAATAAAATTGGCGGCAGATAGACTTCCAGTTGTTGTGGGAAAACCGAGCAAATATATGTTTACTTGTCTACAAGAAAAGTTCAACTTGGACCCATCTAGAACCGTAATGGTTGGCGATAGGTGAGAAAATGGCCAATATTTCATATTTTGTTTGTTATGTTAATATTATTTGTTTTATGATGCTTTTATTGTACTATAGCAGACACTAGGAATTGAAACAAAACTATTTGTAGAACTTGACAGAAATCAAGGAATCATTATAATTGAGCAAGTCTCCTCGCGCACTTTGCTTATAAAAGGACAACAATCGACGTCACCGGGACAGCGATAGAGGTTTCTCTTCCAAAATTTACATGTGCAGATGTACATATAAATTTTTGCCTGAAAAACACCATATCATTGGAGAAGTACAAAGTCCAATCCATAATAATTTGGACAAAATTAAGATTTCATATCGCAAATAACACATGCACATCCTCAAATCATTTGAAACATTGTGTAACGAGTGACAAACTCATCCAATGAAAGCTGACAGCTTCATTAACCTTTCGAAATTCCAATCACCGGATCTTACTTATATGTACAGTTAAAATTCTCATAATTTTGACAAAAATTAATATTCGATCACATAAATAGCACAGGCACATCCTCTAATCACATGAAACATGTGTACCAAGTTTCATAATCATCCAATGAAACTTCCCAGTATATTTTTGTTTAACAAAAAACTTCATAATTAGTGAATTACTAAGTTCAAACATCATCATTTGAACAAAAATTAATTTTTCATCTCATAAATAGCATAGACACTCCTCTAAACATAAGAAACATGTGTACCAAGTTACTTAATGATCCAGAGACATATGAAAACTTCAGTACACGTTCTATGTACAGCCGTAATGGTATATCTTTGTTAAACAAAAAACCTTATCATTTGCTAGTTAACTTTTCAGCATTTTTTTGTTCAACAAAAAAAACTAATAATTGGCTAATTGCTAAGTCCAAAACCTCATTATTTGGACAAAAAATAATACTGGTATTTCATCTCATAATAGCACAGGTACATCCTCTGCTCATAAGAAACATAAATACCAAGTTAAATATAAATACAGAGACATATGACAACTTCAACAAACTTTCTGTGTACACTTTTGCAAAACAAAAACAAAACTTGTAATTTTTCATAACTTCGACAAAAATTCATATTTCATCTCATAAATAGCACATGTACATCCTCAAATCATGTGTACCAAGTTTGATATTCATCCAATGACAGTTGACAACTACAGCAAACTATCTATGAACAGGTACATGTATACATGTAGATTTAGATAAACAAAAAAATTATCAATTTCATAATTTGGAAAAAATAATATATCATCCAAAAAATAGCACAGATACATCATCTAGTCATAAGAAACATGTGTACCAAGTTTCATAATCATCCAGTAACAACTGGCAATTGCAGCAAACTTGCTATGTACAGGAGCACATGAAGAAAGCCTACAATTTTGCTAAACAAAAAATACTGATCATTTGCTAACGCTTTGGAAAAAAATTATATTTCTCCTTAAAAATAGCACAGGTACATCCTCATAAGAAAGTTGTGTATCAAGTTTCATAATTATACATTGGCAGCAAACGTTCTGTGTACAGATGTACATGTGTGTTCAGCTAAACTCTAGCATTAGATTTTAGCATTGGAGCACCATAGAATCTCTTTGGTGGTGCCATAACTGACCCTCCTGGTGGAATACCCATCGTCCATATCTTTTTTTATTTCAATTTTTTTCTTGTTATTTTTTTTTAATTTGGTAAACGAAAAACCTTATCATTTCCAGAGAGGGGACACCGACACCGACGACGGCATCCTCTTCTTCCTCTCACAATATTCCCCTTACCTCGTAAAACGAGATAAAAACCAATCTTGCTTCATCAGAGCCCAATGTATAAATGATTGTATAACAAAGAAATATTTCACTTGGAATGCCTTAAATGCGATGAACATTTCGACATAAGTAGTTTCTTAGTACATGAGTGTTTAAAGTAATTAAAGCATTGCAGAAAAATATTTTGCTATACACTAGTGTCTTTGATGTACATACAAATATTGTGGAAGCAGTTTTAGTATCGGAGATAGTTTCTGCACTGCCTTGATCGCCCGACATCACACTCTGTGAGGTGACGTAGGTCACCCTACTGAATCGACAAGTATGATTGTAGGTAAACACCGCCGGTCATGTGTCAAATCATAGTCAATGGTAGGTTTTTCGGTGCTTTCGTTATCAAGCGTGGGCGTGTGTCTGACCAGACGACAGTGACCACAGCTGAAAATGAACGATTTTCAACATATCGATGACAGGTATGGTTATTGGTGTCAACTCATTTTTTGATGGAGAGATATCGTACTATATTGTCACCAAATGTAGGATTATTACTATTTCAAGTTAACAAAAAAATTTAACATTTTTGCGGCGAGAGGTGTTAGGCGTTGGTGGACAGTCCATGGTAGGTATTAGCATCGAATTATAGTGTGAGGAAATGAGCACAAAATGAACACGTGGGAACTTACTACCTGCCTCATGTATCTCTGACTCAATCATCTGTCGATTCCTTTCACTTGTGTGTGTGTTTAAGAGGAATATGAACCATTAATAGTTTATTCTGTCTGTCTGATATTACGACAGTCCATGGTATCATCATCGGATCGATCGACAGTCCATGGTAGGTCAAAATACGGTCAGTCCGAACTGACGTGAACCGTGTAACCTTGACCAATGATTCGCCAAATGGACTGTTGCCAAGACAAATGGTAGCTACCATGGACTGTCGACATATCTGATATACAATCATATGTTGCCTCATTATAACATTGCAGCTGTTATCCGGCTTCAATGTGAAGTGATCCTATCTACAGTTCAAGGTCGCATGACAAATGGACTGGTGCATTCACCTACAATCATACTTGTCGATTCAGCAGTGTGTAGATTGTTGTCCCTATTATACATTCTTCCTCTACCATATGACACCCTCTGTATTGATGTTCGGGTAAACTCGTGTTGACCAAGACATATGTCTTTGTGACATAATTAATTATTGCTTTATTTCTATAGTATGCAATACTCTTATTATTATTTTCAGTGTTCATACGGATATATCCCTTGCCAATCAGTGCGGTTTGAGATCTCTCCTACTCTTGTCCGGTATTTCAAATCTATATGACGTTAAGAAAGCAGTGCAGAGTTCAGATCCACATCATAAAACATATGTACCCAATCATTACTTAGACAAACTCGGAACATTAGGTGACCTGCTTCTAGACAAAACCAGCAAATAACAAGTCAAACTCAATAAAGCAGTTAAAGAGATTGTAGAATCAAATCCCAGTAATGGGTTTATTTAATCATATGTAAATCAGTCATAAATGTCTCTGGTTGCTGCGACCCAACATTATTGGATCGCATGGTATGCCACTAAAAGAGGGTAGGAAATTTTTGGTAGATTATTCTGACCAAAGTGTTATCGGATCGAGTTATTCGTTATACTGATCGGCCCACATGGCTTGTCAATAAAGCAATGTTTTTATTCCTATCGCAATTGTTGGGATAAATATTTGACTGACAGCACGTTTTGAGTTAGGACAGGACGTTCGATGGAACATTTTCCTAGAGTAGTATCAAGAATCGTCACAGTTCGATCGGTACAACATCCCTGCGTGTGAGAGAGATACTTCTAATGAAAATCACACTCTTAGAAATATTTTATATAGTATCAGTATTTATCTTGATTTTCATAATTACCGTAGTTGTTGTTCGTCGTCTTTGTCTATGTCTCCTAATCTCAGTAAACTCCGACGGAATATCACGTAACAGTATATCCCTGACAGACCATCTTAGTAACCGTGATTGTATGTCGCCTTGACTGTAGCCCAATTGTTCTATTAATGTAATTGGTTAAGAAGATTGGTCAATTATCCAGGTAAGACTAATAATATGGACATGTTTACATGTATTTCTAATAAAGGAGCCGTATCAAAAAAAACTTTTTCTAGAACAAACCCATTGTAGGACACAAAACAAACCCATTGCTGGACACAGAACAAGCCCATTTGTTGGACACAGAACAAACCCATTGCTGGATACAGAGCAGACCCATTTGTGATCCTTGTAGCAAGCACCAGATTCGATATTCAATATTCGTCCATAAATGAATTTCCATATCAATAAAAAAAGACCTATTTCGTATGACAGTAGGTACCAAATCCGAATGTGTATGAAATAAAAATAATAGGATATAAGATGGTTTTCTACTGGAGAGAAACAACTTTACAGCAGCAGATATGTGTAAGGATTGAGCGTACATATATTAAACTTGGCGCATATACCCAGACAATGACTGGACACACGCTCTTGGCTGAGGTTTGACATATGTAGGTCAGGGCGGTCATTTTACAAAATGGTCACCTTCAGTTTTAAATTTCATTATATCTGCTGCTCTGCATCGATGGGAAAGAAGTGAAGGAGAAGATGAATACTTTCCGGATTCATAGAACATCATATCAGTTATATCGATTATCGATTTAAAATCAATTTGCATAATTCTATGTGCAATGGATCAAGGGGACATTCAAAACTTCTGCAGTTGGAGTGTCGCGCTTCGTCTCTATCACAAATCTGTCAACTCTTGCGTCGTGGAATCGTATTCTGAGGCAAATTCCCTGAATAATCCTGGTGCACTTCCCTGAAATCTTCCCTGCCAATTGGGTAGCGGGACCAGTGGATATTTTTTGACTGAACATCCCTTCATTGTAGGGACCGCCTACAAATAATACCGAATAAAATATCAGTTACGATAACAAGTTCTACATATCCACTTTGGGATTGTTACATTCATTTGAATTTCTTCCCGGAAGACAATGGCTTTTGAATTCTCGATCTGAAGGGTTCTCTAACAAAGATACATACACGCCTAAAAATAATGAATGATTTAATAAGGTTCCCTTCGAATAAGCATACCTCTGTTTGATATTATTTGTCGACAGCGGAGAGAGAGTCGATCAACCATTTGTGTGAAAACAACCAAACAAAACAACAAATTTGTACGCAACATTGCAACGAAAGAAAGTATATAACCGTGTTATACCAGATATGGAAACTCTCACCCTCCTTGTACCGGTGCACGGAGATGGACCGTCTTCAGGGTCTCTGCAACGATCAGCTTAGTCAGACCTTCCAAATAGCTCACCTCACGGAAGAGATCGCGGATACCCCACCCTTGGTCCTCAGATTTCCAGCGGGAGTGACGGTCGCTTAAATCAATCTGAGCCCAGAAATCCCTACCAAATACCTTAGTTCTCCAGCCGATAATGACCATCTTTTGCAGGAAGAGCTCAGGATCCCCCACAAAATACCTCACATATCCAGCGGGAGCAACCACCTCTTTCAAAAATAACTCGGATATGACCCAACCAAATACCTCAATCTCCAGCGGGATCAACTGCCTTTTCCAGGAAGAGCTCAGATGTAGCCCCACCATATCTAACATATTATCTCCGGCTGGAGTAACCCTCTCTCCAAGAAGAGCTCAGTAATACCCCACGAAAAACAGCAGTTCGCGGAAGAACTCCGCCTTACCCCAGCCAAATTCCTCACATCTGCAGTTGGAATTACACGTGTCTAGACCGTCATCCATAATTCAGCTGTCGTCCATTAGAGAATATCCGCGTCCATAATCCAAAGATCTATTCCATATTCCATATAACAGTATTAGCACCAAATTCAAAAAGACAATCATAGTATACATAAACATAGGCTTGTTTCCTGCAAGAGAAAGAGAGAAGTGGTCAACAGTTTTCAATGATACCGGCAAGACATCATGATGTTCCAAAAATATCAAATCCGTATCGCTGGTCAGTATTCTTAATCCATAATTCGTTGTAAAGTCGTCATCTAAAGAATGATGTATATCAGCCACGCTTTGATTGTGACTGTTCATATGAGTACCATGAGGATCTTGAATTACATGGGTTCATACGGCCCCTAGCCCCGGGTTAAGCGGAATTAGACACAAGTTACGAAACGTAGCGCCATAGGTCTTGCACGCTACGTTCGTATTTTTTTATCGGCATGCGATATGTATCGCCAAATTTGAGAAACTTTGAGTGGAGGCGTTTGGTGGAATAGCCCTGTTTTATAAGTTTCTGTAACAATATTTTGTGACGTTGATTAAAATCGTCACATTTAATACAGGATCTATAGCAAATGCTACTAAGCGAGATATGTATACGCCATATGCAGGTCCCACTGGAATATTACTGTCCAGAAAGGGATAGTTTACGATGTCGAAATTGTAATCATCTCTTTTGTCATAAAGTCGACGAGAGAGAATGCCCGCTTCATTTTTATAGAGATATAAACAGTGCAACAAAAGTAAGTCCCCCCCCTAAACGATGTTTGATATCTTCCAAGATATTTTCCAGATCCTGATGAATTTTTGCACACACTAGCCCAGTAACCAGCCCCACACGGTATATCAAGGATTAATACGTAGGTGTAGTTGTACGCAAATGAGCATGCGCAAACTGGGAATCGGTCCAATTTTGAAAAGTTCATGAACAGATTAATCCAGACTTTTCAATGTCAAATCGTTATTTCATCACAGAATTCGATCATGTTGACTCCGTATCTCGACGGTCAGTAATCATTAAAATCGCGTGTAACCGCCACGACATTGGATGACATTTCGACAACGTGCTCGCATGGTGTTGATGAGGCTTGCGATCCGACGTTGCGGGATGGCTAACCACTCCTCCTGAAGCAGGCGTCTCACGTCATCAAGATTTGACTCCACCCCAACTCGACGATAGACCGATTGTTTCAGCTGATCCCAAAGATGTTCGATGGGATTGAGATCCGGAGAACTGGCGGGCCACTGCATGTGGTCAATGCCTTCAGTTTGGAAGAAGCCATTTACAATCCTTGCCCGATGTGGACGCGCATTGTCGTCCATGAAGACAAATCCATCCCCAACGGCAACTGCGTAGGGCAAAACCTGTGGTCGAAGAACTTCAGTCAAGTAGCGATTAGCGTTCAAGTTCCCCTGAATCGGCACCAGATCGGTTTTACCGGTCAAACTAATGCCTGCCCAGACCATTACGCTGCCACCACCAAAGGCCGTTACTGATTGCACGCAACACTCGGCATGCTGCTCTCCCTGACGACGCCACACACGCCTCCTACCGTCAACGTGACGGAGACAGACACGCGTTTCGTCACTGAAGAGAACATTGCCCCACTGTCGTCTGGTCCACCGAACATGATTTCTTGCCCACTGCAGACGCGCTATCTTATGACGGCGGAGCAGAGAAGCCTTCTTCACCATACGCCTAGCACGCAATCCGACGGCTTTTAGGCGTCTCCTAACTGTTTGAGCACTCACTCTCCTAGCGCCGGCACCAGCATCTGCTCTTATTTGATCTCGGACCTCTCGTGCTGAAATTCAGAATGGGAGTTAGGTGAATTGAGGAGTGAGTGAGTCGTGTTTAACGGAACGAGTTGGATCTGCGCTACATCAGAAAATGGTATTCGATTTTTTTGTGGCACACCGAGGCCCTCATACCTGATAACGTTCTGTTCCTCAGTGTGACGTTAACGATTCGACCGTCTTGTCGTCGTGTGGTCGTCCTGGGCCTTCCACTTTTTGGTAGATCCTTCACATCCCCTGTAGCACGAAACTTTGCTTGCAATTTGCGAATTGCTTTAGGTGTTATCCCCATTCGACGAGCAACCTGTTTTACAGGGGTGTTAGCCTCCAACAGACCAATTGCAACAGCCCTATCCATATTGGATAAACGAGGCATGGTTTACCACAGAACTTCAACTGAATGCCCAAGACTTGTGGGCAGAAATATGGGATATTCAGGTATGAGACCGTTTTTATTGACCATCTCGGACATCAAATTACGTAAAACCCGTTATGTGAAACCGCATGAATTTCTTGTGGTGGTTGACATGTCCTGGATGCCCAACCACACGAATATTTCATGACTGGTTGATCGAATTCTGTGATGAAATAACGATTTGACATTGAAAAGTCTGGATTAATCTGTTCATGAACTTTTCAAAATTGGACCGATTCCCAGTTTGCGCATGCTCATTTGCGTACAACTACACCTACGTATTAATCCTTGATATACCGTGTGGGGCTGGTTACTGGGCTAGTGTGTGCAAAAATTCATCAGGATCTGAAAAATATCTTGGAAGATATCAAACATCGTTTAGGGGGGGACTTACTTTTGTTGCACTGTTTAGATCTAAACATGATGTGCCTGTAGGGCTGTCTGTAGTTTCCTTCAAATCCAGTGAAGGTGGATATATATCCTTCACTGCGTCATTTATATAGCGGTTATCCACAGCGAGAAGATCGTCTATATAGCGTTTGGTGAATGAGAAGGAACGGGCTTTGAATGGATCGGTTTTTGGAATTCATAAGAGAACAGATACAGGTCAGCCAACAGGGTGCACAATTAGTACCCATTGGAATACCTGTATGCTGCTGATATATTGTGTTGCCAAATTT
The DNA here is from genome assembly GCA_036873755.1 of Hanleya hanleyi. Lineage (NCBI taxonomy): Eukaryota > Metazoa > Mollusca > Polyplacophora > Lepidopleurida > Hanleyidae > Hanleya > Hanleya hanleyi. Next base: position 45,733 of record JAVTVY010038687.1, read on the forward strand.
CACAAATATTTTAATGAGAAATTCAAGCAACTCTATAAACAAAGAAACATCCCATGAATGATATCTCTTGTATGTAGTAGAGCTAAAGAATGCTTTATGGCTTCCGACATTAATATATCTACGATCAGTTCTCTTGAACACAGATACTATTAATGAACTTAGACGGTCAATAAGGTCCTGATGAGGGATTGTAGTATAGAGAGTCGAGAAATCCCATGTGGATACATGTCTGTACGGTATGTGACCTTTAGCATCAAGTTCTTCCGTAAGACATTTTGAGTTTTTCAATATCCCCATACATTCAACGCCAGAGTTCTTAGAAATAATGGCGCAATACCGTTCCCAAAATGCTTTTACCTCCTGAAGGGCCCTCGTCAATAGGATTGAAAGAAGCTTGGTGGTGCAGCTTCTGGAACCAGCTATGGTTCACTCGTTTCTTCCAGGAAGACCTCAGATATACCCACCAAATAACTCACTTCTCCAGCGGGAGCAACCGCCTCTTCCGGGAAGAGTTAAGATACTCCCACCAAATATCTCAAATCTCCCGTGGGAGCAACCGCCTCTTTCATTAAGATCTCAGATAAACCCCACTACATACCTCACTTCTTCAGCGGAAGCAACCGCATTTTCCAGGAAAAGTTTAGCTACTCCCACCAAATATATCAGATCTCCAGCGGGAGCAACCTCCTCTTTCAGGAAGAACTCCGATATACCTCCACCAAATACCTCAGATCTCCAGCGGTGCAACCGCCTCTTACTGAAAAAGTTTAGATACTTCAACCAAATAGCTCGGATCTCCACCGAGGGAAACCGCCTCTCCAGGATTAAGAGCTTCGATATATCCGACCGAATACCTCAGATCTCCAACGGGAGCAACCGTCTCGTCCAGGAAGAGCTCGTATACCCGTACCGAATACCTCATATCTCCAGCGTAATCAACCGCATATTCCAGAAAGAGCTCAAATATTCCTCATCAAATATATCAGATCAACAGCAGGAACAACCGCCTCTTACAGGAACATCTTAGATATACCCCACCAAATACTTCAGATCTCTAGCGAGAGCAATCGCCTTAAGCAGGACGACTTTAGATGCTCCTATCAAATACCTCATATCGATATCCCCAGCAGGAGCAACCAACTACTTCAGACCTCCAGCGGGAGCAACCGCCTCTTCCAAGAAGAGCTCAGATACACCCCGCCAATACCTCAAATCTCCAGCGGTAGCTACCGCCTCTTCCAGGAAAAAGTCCGATATCTTCACTAAATACCCGAAATCTCAAGCGGGAAAACCTTCCCGGAATACCCCACAGAACGCCGAAGATATTCAATGGCAATGTTTGATGAAGGAATGGGAACCGCTATGATGATGGGGTCATATATACTTCCCTCCAAAATTTAACATTGTCCGCACCTGTTATTGCTGCGCCGTTAAATAGGTCCCGTCCAAAATAGAATTGTTACCCGTACCTTATCAGATTCAATTATAGATTGCATCGGACTGTCACATTACGAGATCTGGGAAAACGGGTGTTCTGATTAGCTATTCGATATAAAAATGTTACATTTAAAATGGTTATATATTTACTGGCGGCTCCCTATATATGTAATTGAGCCCCGGTACATGAAACAACAGTACCAGTAATGGAGTATATATCGAGAGAAATCCAAATTTATTTTAAGTGTGATATATGTATTTTATGAACTTCTGTCAATACTCATTTTGAAAAGTTTAGTTCTAAAGTGTACGACAAAATGGAAAGACTTTAATTAAACCAGTGCGGTAATATCTCCATGGAATAAACGTATTCAATCGATCATTTTCTAATTCATAAAGATACAGCAAAATTTTGATAAGACAAATGATTAACGAATTACACTGGAGATAGGGATTTTAAATCCAAATGTTTCTGATAAATCCTTTGTACTGGCAAAACGACCGGGCTGTTAAGAAGGAAACGTGACGTTATGAGGATTGGACAATAACCCATATAGTTTTGTGTTGATGAAGTGATATATATTTATATTTATTTATTTTTATTTTTTCTTTTGTCCACCGAGCATGCCCAGGCCTAATGCTGTCTTAAAGAATTCCACAAGAGGACGAATATCCCGATCGCGCTATTCAGACTTCTTCTCCGATATATATCCACTTCATTTTTTTTGCGTGCGAGGTTGGCGTTTTCTCGATTATTTTCGAACATTTACAATCTATTGCAGTAGTTTGACTAACACTACTAGAGTGTTCTCTCTCTCTCTCTCTCTCTCTCTCTCTCTCTCGCTATCCCTCTCTCTCTCTCTCGCTCTCTCTCTCTCTGGTCTTCCTTAAGAATCAGGAATGCCCTTCCCACATGAAAAGCCTGGCAGAATAGTCTGGAATACCTCTCTAATCTATCTGGCCAAAATAAATCGAATTACAAATGGAGTTATTGCCCTTGATTACAATTCCCACCAGAGAGATGTGTCGACCGCTCGAGAGAGCTGCTGCTCTAAATCTCTTCAAATGTGTTGACAACTTCATGTTCGATTGTGATGGTGAGTATTTTCAGTCTATGTATGGGATTCCAGTACTACGGGAGTAGTTGTCAATGTCATGAAACGAACTATGGCCCATCTCTTTAGCCTAAGTGCCAGGTTACATATCCTTGGCTCCATGAATCCGGTTGTTGTTCCATAAGTGTTGGGATCCACTGATTAACTTGGTATAATACAGGAGAAGGTGACTCTATCCTGTGTTTATGTTCTATATCCCTGTGTTGATGTGCTATATCTGATCTCTACTGGCAGAATTGAGAGGGAAAGATACGGGTAGTTTGTTTTCGGGTCACGTACGAAATACCAGACGGGCAGCCTAGTGTGACCAATTAGCGTGTGGGTTGTAATAGCGTAGGTTGAAAGCTAAACTTCTTCCTGCACAAAAAAATACCCAACAAAATTAAATGAAATTTTACACGAGAACAGAAACCAGTATTGTCTTTATTCTGTGCTATATAATCCGCTTTGATGATAAACTTGGCGAATAAATGAAGCAGACGATATCCGTATTTATTTTGCACTATTGAAAAAGTTATTGACGACATCAAATGCTTGGATTTCCATGAAGCAATTAAGATATTTGCTAAACATAGTATTTCCCGATGAGTTGAAATTCAGATTCCTTACCGTGAACATTTTCTGTCGAGCAATTTCTGACCGCACTGAACAGCGCGCCACGTCAAGGGGGCACTTGTTGTTCTCCTTAACAATGTGGTTCACTGGCAAATGTTGCATAAGAAATCAACGTCAGCAGTAGATAACGACTGCTACACAAACTTTATGATGGTGGACTTTTTTTCTTGGCGGGTGCATCATTTGTCTGAATAACGGAACTTACTAGTTAGAATAATTATTTGGTGCGAGTATATTCATAAGAACCGAGCTTTATATATACAACAAGCGCTGGTTGAGCGCAAAGTCCTCCGTCGAGGCAACAGGGTCCGTAGGGGAATACATCACTGAATAACATAGGGAAACCTGGAATACTGCTTGAGACATTAGGCCCCTTCCAACCCCCACCTCCCCCTGAGAGGACGCCCCCACCCAAATCAACACGTTAGCGGCAGAAATGAGACAGGGTGTGCCTAGTTCTACCAACTTGCTTGTGATTTTGTGCTATAGGCCCTACACATCACACTTCATATGTTGTATGTGTACAGTATAGCATCCTCATTGACAGAATTCTCTACAAAACACACCTGATTTTACCGACGCTCCGTTCTGATCTGTCTCAGCATCATGTGATGAGGATTCAATGCGCTCGGAATAATTTTGTATACTGGTGGTACAGGTCACCTTCACCATAATGTATCAATTACCATGGACTTGTACATGTTTCGCATTCATATCGAATGGTGATGGTTGATGAGAATATTTCCCATGTGGAACAAATGGCTGGATTCCAGCGAATAAAAAGTTCATGTTAATCATAAACAACATACAATTAATAATACTATCAAATAATTATGTTTATTCCTTGTCAACATCAATATAATACAGACAATATTATGAATGAATCATGGTAACAGATATTCAAGGGTATATATGTCTACACTAAACTGAAGAAGACCCATTATGCGTATTATATTATGTTGTAATTGTGAAAATAAATGAAGTTATGAAAATAAATTTAGTATGATTGCCCATTGCCCTGAAATTAGAAATATCTTCAGCAGTTAAAGGTAAGCCAATCATAACAATATATAACACCATGGCATCGTTGTAATATCACCCAGGTATTGATCTTTGGTTAAGAATGTAATGAGATACATATACCTGATCTTTGTGTTATTCTGTATGCAGTTCATTCTGTATGTATTTTATATATGTACATATACCAGAACTGGAATTGAAATTTGAATAAAATAATCAAAATATGTTCGGTTTTTACCTCTACTCAGGAAATGAAGTCTTTGTTTCTAGAAGCTAAATCATTTTAGACACATTCAAGTCCTCACCTGGTCAAGGGAGACAATTTGGTGAAAAAAGTATAGATCCACACTGGTGCAGACCAGAAAGATTTATGATCTTTGATGATATTTGTGGAGCAAGCTGCGGGGCTTCAACTTTCATGAATCTGATATCATCCACACAATCCCATTATACATGATATTTTTGCCATAGCACCGATAAACTAGATCCCTTCATTTATGTTTTCTAGATCCAGGAGCTATTGGGAGCTGCAGGTTTAGTAAAAGTTAGATCCATTTATTCTGAGAGAAGGAATGAAGCCCGGCATGGTTGTTTTAAGTTAGAACTGGGCATCCTTGGAAATGTCTGACCGCTTGACACATGTATCACTGTGTAATGTTTATTTCCTGAGGAATCAGCTGATATCCAAGGGGTGGGGGGGGGGTCCAATTACTGGTTTTCACCACATCTATCATTCCACACCTTTCTGACAGCTGAACCAATCAATAGTCTGTTTTGGTTTTTCCATTTCATCCAGTACATCAATTGTGTAACAGTCCTGTTGCATCTGATATCAGAAGTGCTGAATCCATGACTTGCAGGTTGGAATCAATTGTATACATATTTAATATCAAATCTCACTTCATTGAAAATGTTTGTGGCCTTCATTATATTTCATTCTTTCGTCATACACAACAAAATGAAATCCATTATACCAGTTCACACCTTTCATACGTGTACTTAATAGAACTGGGACCTGGCCATGAATTTGCAAAAGTATGAAATGAGAACTGAGTACTATGACAACTTAATCCAATCTATGACTGATCAATAATATGAATTCTGAAGAACGATGATGGATTTTGACCACTGGTTGGATTGGAGGTCATGTTAGTGGCATGAGCATGATAAGAATAAAGTATATCATAATCTAGAACAGGATTGTTTATATCAGTAACTTCTCTATGGAGCAATATTTTGACAAACGAAAATTAGATCACAAAAGAGAATACGTATACTGTGTTTAAGGAATATTTCTGTTTCTCCAATGGAAGGCGAAATTTGAATGAATGGTCTGTGTTGTCAGTGTGCCTGGTGTCTCCCTTGTAAAGACAAGAAAATTTTCTATGTAATTTATTATTTATTGATATATTTATTGATTTTCTGTTTGTCTAATTGTCTTCTGTTCAAGTCATTTGGCATCGTTAAAACCTGAAATGTATATCATGATCTCCTTCTTTTCATCTGGTGATAGTGTCTGTTTGGTTCCAGCTCACGGGGGGCTGAACAAAGCAGGTGAAATGTGATCGTATGGCAAATAAATGCCCAGTGGTATGTCCAGGGCTTAAAACTAAAACAAAATTGGGAAAGGTTCCATCCATGTTATCAGCCAAAAATCTCAATAATGTAGGCCTACATGTGGAATGTAGACACTCCTTTGTTTCAGCTACAATTCAGAATAAGTTTTCAGAATATCAGGTTTTAACAAGCAAATTATTTTTCATCAACAAGTGTCACAGCACACAATGTGGATGTCACAAAACTGTTAGGATAAACGAAAAGAAAAGGTTTACAATGTTGTCAAACAAAAAGTATATGTATATTATTTATCAGCTTTATTAAATAAGTTTTTTCGACTAACAAATGCCAAAATAAATAGCCCCCCCATCCACAGGAAATATAATTTATCAGCAATCGTTGGCATCGTTAAAACCTGAAATGTATATCATATGGCAAATAAATGCCCAGTGGTATGTCCAGGGCTTAAAACCAAAAAGAAATTGGGAAATGTTCCATCCATGTTATCAGTCAAAAATCTCAATAATGTAGGCCTACATGTGGAATGTAGACACTCCTTTGTTTCAGCTACAATTCAGAATAAGTTTTCAGAATATCAGGTTTTAACAAGCAAATTATTTTTCATCAACAAGCGTCACAGCACACAATGCGGATGTCACTAAACTGCTAGGATAAACGAAAAGAAAAGGTTTATAATGTTGTCAAACAAAAAGTATATGTATATTATTTATCAGCTTAATTGAATAAGTTTTTTCAACTGCCAAATGCCAAAATAAATAGCTCCCCCCCCTTCCCCATCCACAGGAAATATAATTTATCAGCAAAATTTAGAATAACTGTTTTTAAACAACCAGGCTGGTGGATATCATCAACTTAAAGAAAAAAGGTATCAGAAAAATTAGGGCATCGTCGATTGTGCTGTTGTCTTCCAGTCAGTGCGTGCATGACCTCCCGTGCATTTGATATGCACCAACAACAACTTGGACTATTTGGTTGGCTTCGACATAGTCATCAGACAACGAACACTTTACGATATATAGAAATGGCGGGTGGTGTACTAGAAATCATTGTGTTGTAATGACATAAAATGGCGGCAATAAACTTACCAGAAAAAGGGCCAGGTCCACCAACACTTGGTAGTTGTGGCACCTGGACAGCCCAGCATGCTGTCTCCTTTCCACCCGCTTGGTTCCTGGAAGGGCCAGCATGTTGAATTTGTCCATGCGAAACCTCTTGTTGGTGGTGACGGCCCCAGTGGAGGTCTCTAGCTGGACTGCGGCCACCTCCCAGGCATCCTTCCTCTCAGTAGAATCCATACGTTTCCACCCTTTGGAAGGCCAATTGAGCTCGCCCATCCTGTGCGGGATACATACGATTTCGTCCTTGTCCCAGGCACACGTCCCGGGCGGGATGTACGGCATGGCTCCAGATCTCAGGATGCGGGCGGCTCTCCTCGGCTTCCCAGCAACCGGCCGTTTGAATTTTGGCTTCGCACTAGTGTTGCTGGGTAATTTGGTGGGCGGAGGGCGGCCATTGTGCTCCACGCGATTCGCCTCGGTTTTGGTAATGAGGCTGACCGAGGTTGAAGTCATGGCCGGTTGTCCTGAAGTGCTAAGATCCATTGGCAGGATGGTGGTAGGCGATGAATAAAGTGGACTTGAACCTCCATTGACTTCGGCGAGCTGAATCATACTCGTACCCGAGTCCACCTCTCGCTTCAAGGGGCTGAACTTGGTACGTTGTCGGTCGCAACATCAGCCTGTTCCGTGTGATCCCTGGTCCGGCTCTGTCACCGACCTTTCCGGGGTACCTACTGGGGTGATGAACTCAGGGAGTCGAATTGGCATCGGGTCGAAACTTGAGGTAACCCACTCTCGGACGGACTCTATGGTTGCCTCGTTCACTCCCAAAACATCTGCAATGGTTTCGATTGGCCCGGTCTCTGTTACATCACCGCCTTCACTCAGTGGCTGTGGTCGGCTATCCGGCTTTAAACTGGCCCGCCTTCTCTTGAGGGCTTCTAGCGTACCTGAGATACAACACATATCACGAATTGTTAGATTCTTGGTATGTGCTTTAGAATAGGTTAACCAGAGGACTATTCTGTGAAGTCATGTGACGCGGTCAGTATGTCGGCACCTCTTCCCATTTCCCTTATATGTGTTGTAATTTGGAGTGCATTGTTTTGATGACCGCTGCAAAGGTATGTCCAACTGCTTCTGGAGTTGGATGCTGCAGCAACACCGCCCGAATATTGTTTGGCTCCAACTCCAGATGTAACCAAGTCGAACGTGTCTGAGTGTTCTACTTCTTCTGGACAGGAGACTGCACGTCGGCTCATAGAGATCCTCCAGTGGCGAGTGGTGTAGCGATGATGACTTTAGTGACCCCTCCTTCTTGGGTGTTTTGACAGTCGGTTCCCCATCCCCACTAGCACTGACGGTTGCACTTCTTATCTTGCGCCTTTCTAGCTGGTCTCCCCGAGCCAGGTTCCACTCATCCTCTCACTGCGTCAAGGTTCTTGATGGCCTGCGGCAACGTTACATCCAGGTTCGCACAGCTGTTCTGGCTTGCTTGGATGGCTCATCATAGTATCCCGGCAACTCTCGATCCTTCATTAGGCGGGGTGGTGGTGAACCAGAAAAGGTTTTTGTCATCCAACAATTTTTGTCTGCCAGAGAGCTTCCTTCTATGATGGGTCATGGCATGGCTGCGGACCTCACTCATGCGTCTGCGGGTAAACTCATCCCGGCAGAAGGGACAAATTACATGTAGGCACTCGTGTCTCGATGTTGACAGATGTATATTCAGTCCACTCCAATTTGGGAACAATTCTGGACGCAACCAGCATCGATAAAGCGACTCCATACTGAAACCAATGAGAACATTTCATCAATGGCAGGACTCCTGAACAGCATAGCATCATCTCTTGTCTCACTCCAGCTTTATATTCCATTTTGCAATATTCCATAAATATTTCCCACCGTTTTATAAAGTATGATGAGGTTAATTTGACGAGCAATAGGTGGATCATTATCTGAAAGTAGCATTTCAACCTGCATGGCCTCTGCCGTAAATATTCGACCAACGTGGCTACTTCATACTTTTCCAATACCCACTGCGGGGGCCTCAGAGCCCAGATTGTCTCCCGAGGCCGGTACCCAAAATAGGGATCTAACAGCTATACTGTGTCTTCCCTTTCAGAAGATAGGCTCTCGAGGTGGTCAGTCACTACCTAGCTCCTTGTCACTACCGCCGCGACTGAAATTTCACAGGGTTGCTGCATCAACAACCAATGGCACCCTACCGCAGATGTAGTCCGAAAAGTCTTCATCACGTTTGTCTGCACCACCACTCCCAGCAATTCTCGATCCCATTAACCTGGCAATCATACTGCTGCAAGGCTTCTATATGCGTTGTGTGTGCTCTCTATTCTTCACCGAGTACCACCGAGGTGGATGAGAGCTTCTATAGGCCACCAGTCTGTCAATATGGAAAGCTTTTGGCTCTTTTGGCTCACGTTATGTCATCTATGTTCTTCATGATAATGAAAGTACCCTTCCATTTGGGGGTTAATTTGGAGCAGATCCCAGGTTTTCTTACCGGATTATACAACCATACAGCCTGTCCTGCCTGTAGAGAATGAATCTTCGTTCTAGTGTCATACTGCTTCTTCTGATAGGTCGCACTTCTTAGAAGATTTCCCATAGCTACCTCGTGAACTTCACCGAGTCTATCCTGCAGATTTGTCACATAGTCATCCGGACCAATTTCATCATCATTGCTGTCATCAGCTGGGGGTCTGGGGATCACGACTTGCATAGGCATGATATTCTCCATGCCGAAAAAATAAGAGTCGGAGTTTTCTTTGTACTGGATTGCATCGATGTACCGTATGCCACCATAAATTGCGACAAATACTCGTCTCATGTGTTTTGTTGCTTAGAGTTTGGTTGAATCTTTCAACATTGCCATTCACCTGTGGCCTCATGCTAGTTGTTCGAGTTTTATCCATGTGCAGGAGCTTGCACATTCCCTGAAATATCTCAGACTCAAAGGTAGATCCTTAGTCCGAATGAAGCTGCAACGGGGTACCAAATCTGCTTACAAACTCGTCCAGCAAATCTTTAGCTACAGACGTTGGCTCTTGGTTGGGCGGAACAGCCTCCGTCCACTTAGTGAAACAGTCACAAATTATCATGATGTAACGATTTCCTTTGGATGGCATAGGTAATGGCCCGAGGATGTCGATTGCCACCCTTTCCATCGGCTCTCAAACCAGATAAATTTTCATGGGTGCTTTGTTGTGCCCCTTCGCCGTCTTTCGTGCAGTACACATGTCACAGCAGCGACAGTATGCTTCAACATCATTTGTCATGGCTGACCAGTACAGCGATTGTTTGATCCTTCCCAGGATAATCTCTGACCCCAGGTGACCAGCAGAGGGCAAATCATGGTAGCACTTTAACACATCTGCACGTAGATCCTGGGAACATGAGCTGGTCCATTGTTCTGACATCATCGAACCATTTCCGGTAGAGTACACCGCTCCTTAGTTCAAGCCTATCCCAATGAGGCCAGAGGGTTTTCAAACCTGATGACAAATGCGATATATCCTCCCATTGCGGTCTAACTGTACCATCCTGGCAGCTTTAATGGGACCTGTGTCTTTGTCCTTCATTTGCTGCAATCTAATGTCATCCAGACTCCATCTCAGAAGAAGAGCATGATTTGTTTCCCAGCTTGTGTTGGCTGTTTACTTATGGTAATGACTCGTGTTGTTCCGGACTGGGTGGCGCAAACTGCCTGCCTGGGGTCATCTGTTTAGATTCGTCATTATTTCGCTGCTGATTGCTACACGCTCTACACGGGCATCCGCATTAGCATGACTACGGCCGGCTCTATGGATAACTTCCAGATTATATGTTCCCAGCTTCTGTAACCAGCGAGCAGTCTGACCAGTGGGATCCTTCAAGCTTCGCATCCAACCCACCGCTGCATTATCTGTAAGCAGGATGACTTTCTGGCCATACAGCTAAGAGTGTAAGTGTCTCAATGCCAGGACGACAGCAAGCACATCCTTCCTAGTTGTACAATATGAATGCTCATGTTTATTGAACGACTTGCTCATATAGCCAATCACAGTTATCTTGGATCTTTGAAAAAACTGAGCCCACTGCCTTATCACTGGCACCGGTATCTAATACAAACCGTAATCCCGGAAGTGGATTACAAGCGTCTAGTCCGTCATTCATAATCCAGCCGTCGTCCATTAGAGAATATCCGCGTCCATAATCCAAAGACCTATTCCATTTTCCACATAACAGTATTAGCACCAAATTCAAAAAGACAATCATAGTATACATAAACATAGGCTAGTTTCTTGCAAGAGAGAAGTGGTCAACAGTTTTCAATGATGCCGGCAAGACATCATGATGTTCCAAAAATATCAAATCCGTATCGCTGATCAGTATTCTTAATCCATAATATTCGTTATAGAGTCGTCATCTAAAAAAAAAGGTGTATCTCAGTCACGCTTTGAATGTGACTGTTCATCTGAGTACCATGAGGATCTTGAAGTACATGGGTTCATACGGCCCCTAGCCCCGGGTTAAACGGAATTAGACACAAGTTACGAAACGTAGCGCCATAGATCTTGCACGCTACGTTCGTATTTTGCTATCAGCATGCGATATGTATCGCCAAATTTGAGAAACTTTGAGTGGAGGCGCTTGATGGAATAGCCCTGTTTTATAAGTTTCTGCAACAATGTTTTGTGACGTTGATTAAAATCATCACATTTAACACAGGATCTAGCAAATGCTACTAAGCGAGATATGTATACGCCATATGCAGGTCCCACTGGAATATTACTATCCAGAAAGGGATAGTTTACGATGTCGAAATTGTAATCATCTCTTTTGTCATAAAGTCGACGAGAGAGAATGCCCGCTTCATTTTTATAGAGATAGAGATCTAAATAAGATGTGCCTGTAGGGCTATCTGTAGTTTCCTTCAAATCCAGTGAAGGTGGATATATATCCTTCACTGCGTCATTTATATAGCGATTATCCACAGCGAGAAGATCGTCTATATAGCGTTTGGTGAATGAGAAGGAACGGGCTTTGAATGGATCGGTTTTTTAAAGCGCCTGCATATAGTCATATTCATAAGAGAACAGATACAGGTCGGCCAACAGGGGTGCACAATTACTACCCATTGGAATACCTATATCCTGCTGATATATTGTGTTGCCAAATTTCACATAGATATTTTTAATGAGAAATTCAAGCAACTCTATAAACAAAGAAACATCCCATGAATGGTATCTCTTGTATGTAGTCGAGCTAAAGAATGCTTTATGGCTTCCGACATTAATATATCTACGATCAGTTTTCTTGAACACAGATACTATTAATGAACTTAGACGGTCAATAAGGTCCTGATGAGGGATTGTAGTATAGAGAGTCGAGAAATCCCATGTGGATACATGTCTGTACGGTATGTGACCTTTAGCATCAAGTTCTTCCGTAAGACATTTTGAGTTTTTCAATATCCACATACATTCAACGCCAGAGTTCTTAGAAATAGTGGCGCAATACCTTTCCCAAAATGCTTTTACCTCCTGAAGGGCCCTCGTCAATAGGGTTGAAAGAAGCTTGGTGGTGCAGCTTCTAGAACCAGCTATGAATCTAGCTTTGTATGGTGATTTATGCATTTTGGGAGTTCAGTATATTTTTGGTATGTCGTTATGATTGGTTGGAAGACGAATACCTCTTTCCCTGAGAAACTTTTTGTGATTGTTAAATAAATCTTCCAGAGTAAATGCAGTTTGGGAGTAAGTAGACGTATTTGATGAAGATATGTCTACACTCAATTCTTTAACCAGCACCTGGTAATAGTAATATTTACATATGAATATTATACTATTCGGAACTTTGTCTGCTGGGTCTATGACGAATTTACTCTGGAGATTTGCTAGAACTTCTTGCGAATTGAGGTTTCTCAGAACTTGTTTTGCTTGGGGAAGAGTACTTCTGTCAATATGGCGGATTGTTTCAACGACCTTGCTCTTGGTGAGGTCCAGCCAATCAGCGATTACTGTAGGTTCAACTTTTTCTCGCTTAGACCAATCAATAACGTACTGTTCCAATGCAGACAGGACTATCTTCTGGTCGGCCTTCAGATTTATTCTTCTTGGCTCTCTATATTTAGGTCCCTCATCAGGAGTAATTTCAGATCCTTATCACTCACCACATCAAGGTCACCAGTCACAATATGTTTGCATGGTGTATAGATAAAGTTCGACGATTCACAATCACAACTATAGCCTCCTGACGTGTATAAGTTCCAGTCAAACTCCTGGACAGCATTGGAGTAATTGAATATATTGGTGGCTATAGATTTAATGTACTTATATGAAATGCAAGGAGATTCTGTGAACTTAAAATAGTTTGGTACAGCGTTGCGTACCTCTGGATCATTCAGGAGTCGAGGTAAATTAATGATGTCCAGTCCTTTATCTAAGTAGTTGAGTTTCAAGAAAAGCCGATCTTGAGAGGTTTCGATTATGTTCACTGGACGATACAACCGAAAATACGCTATATCTTGACATACTTTAATGATTTTTGATGGTATTATATTTCCTGAAGACGCAGATTGTTGTATATCTCTGGCTATTTGATCTAAAGCTCTCAGAGGTAACGCATACAGAACTGTACGTAAGCTATGTATACTATTGGGTGTGTTAGTTAAACCCACTAAGTAATTTAAAGTCATATGATCGTGAATCATCGAACTATTAAACTTTCGCCAACCATGGCTGCGATGTCTCCGTTGATGGGGTTTAAATAGTTGGGTAATGTTGGATATATTTAAACGGCGGTTTGTAGCATTGCCGAACCCACTGACATTATCATTTAAACCAAACGGAAACACTGACCCAAGTTCTAGCATCCAGAATAATTCCCGCTCTTGGATTTTTCTCTCAAATCCAAAAGGGGAATCCTTAGTAGATGGATAGACGACGTCTATGATCTGAATAGTAAAGTTATCCCAGCCGTGGTCGGGTCCAGAAAAATGCCTACCTATAAGCAATTGCTTTTTCCTAACGGATTTTCTGTGACCGTTCACCCTAAGATGGACCGCTTTCTGCATATCCAAGAATGAGAGAAGACGATAACGCATTCTTCAATTTCTTGAAAGCTGCCTCGTACTCCTCGGTTCAAAGGAACTTTACTTCCTTTTCCACGAGCTTATGCAATAGTCGTGCAATCGCTGCAAACCCCTTCACATAACGCCTGTAGTATGACCACAGACCAACAAAACTGCGAACCTCCTTTACAGTGCGTGGAATCGGCCATTCATTAAATGAGGACCCGTTCTCTGGATCAGTACGGACACCGCCTTCTTCCACGATGTGTCCCAGGAATTTGACCGCTTTCTGGAAAAACACACATTTGCTGGGCTTCAACTTCAAATTAGCTTTTCGAAGTCTTTGTAGGACATGTTCTAGGCGCTCCAAACATTGCTGGACAGTCGACCCTGGCACGATAATATCATCAATGTACAGCAAACAGACCAGTAGACCTCGAAGTACGTCTTCCTTATCCTGTGAAAACTGGGCGGTGCGTTGGCTGAGCCAAATGGCATCTCAGTGAATTGGTATAAACCGTAAGATGTGGAAAATGTGGTTTTCTCCTTATCTTCCTCCGTCATTGCTATCTGCCAGAAACCCGAGTTCAATACAATTGAACCAGCGACAACCGCCCTTACTGTCACTTTGTAATGCCTCGACTCGTTCAACCACTCCAACAGCTTCGGCAATCTTTACACACTCATTACCAAAGCCACGGCGTTTCATATCCAGGTTTAGACACTTATAAAACTGATTTAACGCTAAAGCCTCCTGAGCTTGATTATTCAGGTCCGGAAATGCCTTCAGTACCATGCGACGGATATCATCTCCCAGCATTGCAATTGCTTCGCCTGGTTCTCGATTACGAGCCTCGAACATAGATCGCCACATATTCTACTGACGACTACTACCAAACCGCTCTTTAAGGCTTCTAGATAGCCGATAGAAAGACCGCTTTTCATCCGAATGTAATCCAGTATAAAAACGTTCTAGCTGATCCCCTCAGATTTGCCTCCAATGCCAGAGATTTCTCCTTTGCAGACCACTGGCCTAGTTAAGCATACTCTTCGAAATGTGAATAATATTCGTCTCAATCGCCAAGGCCGTCATATGTATCCGGCTTGATTCTCAATCCTCGGCTAACATAATCCCTGGGAGGGTGCATGTCCAAAACACGCCATGCACCCTCCTCATAACCATCGTCCAGGTTCCCTCTCTGGTGCCTGAGCAAGGGTGAAGGAGCATCACCTTTGTCCCGGCGATCTTCAGTTTTATCCGCTTCAGCTGCCTCATTATCAGAAACCTCTCTGTCACTATCCCTAGATTCGGGTGGCATTCTGAGCTGTATCTCTCGATCAGAACTGTCCACCATAATGAAATTTTAACACTGATAAAAAGTATAGAAAAATCATTTGGAATTAGAATAACTACCGCACAACTGCTATGTCTGGGTTCGTATCGGTGGATATCAGTAGTAATAGATATCCCAGTTCTTGTAACCGGTGCGATATACTACTCGTCAGTACTCTCAATTGTAGATGGTATGGGTAATATTTATAACTGGAATTTCCTAATTTCCATATATCTCAGTCACACTCCAATATTTTCGTTCTTTCCATATATCTCAGTCACACTCCAATATGAGACTGATATTCTCGTCCGGTAAGGGATCGTTTCCATTAATCGTTTTTTCTTCAGTCGCGATTTTTCTTCAATTTTCTCGATTGAAAAACGATCAATCGCGAATCAGTCGCCAGGATATCGAGAAAAAAAATGAGAAAAAACGATTGAACCTTTTCTGGAAAAAACCATTCTCTCGCGATATCGTTTTTGAATCGTTTACCCATGCGCGATCCGTTCTTGATCGCGAATCTTCAATCGCGAGAGAATCGTTTTTTTCAAGGCGCGAGAGAATCGTGAGGCGGAGTGATATTTGACACATAGGCCGTGTTGCCGTCGTACGCCGCTCTATCCGCGAGCTGGGAACTACATGTAATGTTGATTGCGGATTTGTCGATGGAAAAACCTATGTTACTATACTATACTGTATAAATGCGTAAGATAACCGAATAATATATATGATTCACGATCTATAGTCTCCTACAAGCCGAAGTAGGGCGTATGCTGGAAATATCTATACATATACCTGTACCATGCTTCCTGTGACGTTCGCGCTCAGATTTACTCTGGCGAAGCGTAAATGACAAAATTACATGTTTATTCAATAATCGTGTGAGTCGACAATGTATTAATGTTCAGTCATTCCCTTCATACTTTCGATAATTTCCTCATATATTCATGCAACTTGGTATAAACAATACAGGATGATAGTCACAATATCTTGTTTTGTAAATACCGGGTACAGGTCATAAGTGGATTTGAGTTCGTCGTTGATTGCATTATCAGAATGATTACGGCACAGGCTTGATAGAGGTGTGAATGGGCGCATGGCAATAACCCAGAACAGCTTAGCCCTCCAGCCGAGAATTTCTAGGTTAATTAAGGTGAAAAATAGTGTAATTAAATATGTATATTTTGTTATAGTAAAACATACATTAGGAAAGGGTATCCATTCATGTTTTGGTACAGTTTTTAAACTATTGAGATGTGAATAAGTTCAAAAAATCAGTTAATTTTATTTATTATAAGAATATTCGCGGCAGTGATTTCATATCTATATCAAATACATATCACAATGGTGATTGAATCGCATATAACGTTGGATTCGCATATGTACAATACTTTTTATTTTAATTTTATATTTTGATAAATGAACTATGAATGATTCCAAAGGGAAGCTCAAGCCAAAAACCAACTGAATATTATATAATTTCATCTCTTACTGGATTAACCTGTTGTGACAATTTTTACAAATAGCCCGCGCTATATATTAATAATTAAGTGCTTTCGAAGACTCAAAAGCCCCGTATGACAATGTTATATTCAATACAGCGCCATCTATCTACACAAGGAAAATGGTGATCGTAGGACAAAAAACCACGCGTACAGCGAAAATCTGACGAATCAACTCAAAATTTCAGCCCGCACAGATGCCAAAACGTTCACGAAAAATACTACACAAGAAATCTGGAATAATACCAGCTTTAAAACACAGAAATACCCAAAATAATAGACGAAATTGCAAGTGCAAATGACCCAATCTGACCATATCCGGGCCTGTGTCCCGTACAAAATATATGTAAATATGAAGTTATAATTATATGCATAACCATTATTCCTATGTATATATATAGATATTTTTTTCAATTTCTTTCAATATCCCTATCGTATCTATATAACCGCCAACTGTACAGAAACACGCTATAGTTTTACACTAGGCAAAGAATGGAAAAGGAAGAAGAAAAAATGATCGAATTTATATAGTCTGACTGAAGTGTTAGAAACTCCAACGTGTATGCGGGTCAGTCAGGCTGAACAGTAGTATACACCGAGCAAATTGATATGGTAGCGCCTCACTGCGCATGCGCAGACCCTGGGATGACGTCACAATAGGTGGTGTGCGCATGCGTGTGTGATGTGTGGTGGGAGGTGGGTACAAGATGGCGGCCAGTTTTTGTGTCGTGTGTGGTGGGAGGTGGGTACAAGATGGCGGCCAGTTTTTGTGTCGTGTGGTGGGAGGTGGGTACAAGATGGCGGCAGTTTTTGTGTCGTGTGGTGGGAGGTGGGTACAAGATGGCGGCCAGTTTTTGTGTCGTGATGTGGTGGGAGGTGGGTACAAGATGGCGGCCAGTTTTTGTGTCGTGATGTGGTGGGAGGTGGGTACAAGATGGCGGCCAGTTTTTGTGTCGTGATGTGGTGGGAGGTGGGTACAAGATGGCGGCCAGTTTTTGTGTCGTGTGGTGGGAGGTGGGTACAAGATGGCGGCCAGTTTTTGTGTCGTGTGTGTGGGAGGTGGGTACAAGATGGCGGCCGGTTTTTGTGTCGTGTGGTGGGAGGTGGGTACAAGATGGCGGATTGGCGGCCTATGTGTGGGTGGTGTGAGTGAGTGCAAGAATGTATTCATCCGCGGTGATGCAGTCATGTCTGGCGGTGATTCGGTCTCGGGAAAAAGCTTCCGCGGAGAAAAAGTAGTCCCTAGATAAAATGGTCCGATGGGGTCGAGTGAGGTATCAAAATGAAGCTTAGGTGAGGGGGCATCTAATGGGCTGGGTGTGGGATTGAAATATCGGCATTGTGCGCATGATCGGTGGCCGAAGGGTATGAAAATAGCCTTTTTGGAGCTAGGAGATTGACTACTGGTCCAGTGGGGTCGAGTGAGGTATCAATGTGAAGCTTAGGTGAGGGGCATCTAATGGGCTGGGTGTGGGATTGAAATATCGGCATTGTGCGCATGCGCGGTGGCTGAAGGGTATGAAAATAGCCTTTTTGGAGCTAGGAGATTGACTACTGGTCCAGTGGGGTCGAGTGAGGTATCAATGTGAAGCATTCATGAAGGGGCATCTAATGGGCTGGGTGTGGGGTTGAAATATCGGTATTCTGCGCATGCGCGGTGGCCGAAGGGTATGGAAATAGCCGTGTTGGAGCTAGGGGATTGACTACTGGTCCAGTGGGGTCGAGTGAAGTATCAATGTGAAGCCTATGTGAGGGGGCATGTAATGGGCTGGGTGTGGGGTTGAAATATCGGCATTCTGCGCATACCGGTGGTCTATCCAGACAGTTGAGGTGACATATTGATTGCTGAATGTGACGCTAAACCTAATAATTCTCTCTCTCTCTCTCTATCCAGACAGTTGAGGTGACATATTGATTGCTGAATGTGACGCTAAACCTAATAATTCTCTCTCTCTCTATCCAGACAGTTGAGGTGACATATTGATTGCAAATGGTGGGTGCTGGGTACAAGATGGCGGCAATGTGTGGGTGGTGGGTGCTGGGTACAAGATGGCGGCGTGTGGGTGGATGGTGGTGTGAGTGAGTGCAAGAATGTATTCATCCGCGGTCATGTCTACGAAAAGACACGGACTTTACCGAAGATACACGGACTTTAACGAAAAGACACGGACGTACACGAAAAGACGCGAAGGTGAACGCCATTGTGGGAAACCTCCCACAGACAGGTCAGTACATGCATTTCTATGTTGTTCACGCATAATAAAAGGATTGATCTGTAATCTGTGTTGTTGTTGTTGTTGTTGTTGCTCCCTTTTTTGGACTAACCCATCAGAATAGTACGTATCACGGACTACACCCGTAGAGCTACATCTGGTCTATAAAACACGTCCCTCTGAATCCCACACCTTCATTTCTACAGAGCCATGGCGGAGATCCAGCCCCATGCGACTCGCATTTTACAGTATGCCACCGTGGTGAATTCATTCACGGGTTACCGAGCAGTGGTCCGGTCCATGTTTGCAGATGGCGACGACAACGAGGGACGACGCCAGATCCTGAACGAGTTCACAGAAGCGGTCCTCCACAGAGTGCACTCGATGGAGAGGCGTGCCATCACTCACCACTACTGGACTATGACAGCCATCCTTGATGCTCGCGCTATGGACCAGGAGCGCTCACGCCGGAACCAGCGCCGGCTGGTTGGCCTCATACTAGTCTGTGCCCTATTGACCCTGGCGCTGTGGTATTGACACTATAAATACGAGGGATGAGACAGAGTGTGTGTCATTCTCCGTTCGACATTTAGAGCAAGCATGTCACCCGTCCTACGAGCCATCCTCCCCCTTACACCTTACCAGGTGGGGTTATACGTCTATCAAGATAAAGTCACCCTGGTGGAAGATTGTGGAGCTATTTGCTGGGCGCCCGCTGAGACTCTATCGAATACGGTGACACTACAGCGTGATGGCTGGACTAAATTTAAACGGGTGTTGAGCGGTGAGTTAGACGGACACCTTATCCACATGGACAATGCCATTTACGTATACCGTACCGCCCTCTTCCCACGTGTGGGCCGCTACCAAGAGCCTGCGCGAAGTTTCCTCCTAACTCCCTCTCTGTGGTCAGCCTTGGAGAAAATAGTACCTATTGTGGACCAGTTGTTTACACCGGACGACCGATCACCCGACCAATTGGCGTGGGTTCGTGCTATGGAAGACGCGCTAGCTGAACCTTATGAAAAACAACAACAACATCATGATGATACAGCCGGGGAAAGTACTATATCTATAGAATGCACAGAGGCTAGAGTGACAGTGTCACCTGATGAAGCGACCCACACACATGACGGGGACCCAGAACGATGAAGGGTAAGAAGAAGCCCGTAATGAAGCGGTCCCGAAAGGGAAAAAAGGAGTCTACAGTGATTAACGAGGTGTTAACCGATTTGTATTACAGCCCTACCAGTCCAGCCGCGTATAGCGCTGTGGGAGCGCTGTCTCGAGCTGCCCATTCTCAAGGCATTAGTCGAACTGAAGTTCGAGACTGGTTAAAAACCCAAGACACTTATAGTTTACACCGAGCAGCCCGACGTCATTTTCGCCGTAACCGCGTGATCGTAGGAGGTATAGACGCGCAATGGCAGGCGGATTTAGTGGACATGAGTCGATTTGCACCTCGCAATGATGGACATCGGTACATATTGACCTGTATCGATATTTTATCCAAGTATGCCTGGGTACTACCCATTCGCACCAAAACAGGAGAGAATCTAATAGGAGCATTCCAGCAGATTTTCAAGACGGGGCGCAAACCTCTTTATTTACAAACGGATGAAGGCACGGAATTTCTCAACCGACCCTTTCAAGCCTTTCTTAAGAAACCGAAGGTATTTTTCTTTCATACGTACAACGAGACGAAAGCTTCTGTGGTGGAACGCTTCAATCGTACCTTCAAAGGCCGAATGTACAAGTATTTTACCGCCCAAAACACCCGACGGTACATCGATGTATTACCTCAACTGGTCCAAGGGTACAATCGCGCCTATCATCGTAGTATCCAGCGAGCTCCCCGTGATGTGACAGAACGCAACGAACATCAAGTGCGTGCTACGCTGTACTCATCCAGTCCATCACTCACGGCACCCCGTTACAAACGTGGAGATGTGGTACGGATCAGTAAAGTGAAAGGCCAATTTGAGAAAAGTTATTTGCCCAACTGGAGTGACGAGCACTTTGTCATCGTTCGCCATAAACCTCGACAGCCACACGTCTATCAACTGGAAGATCTACAAGGAGAGAGACTGCAAGGCACGTTTTACGAGGCAGAATTACAACCCATAGTGAAAACACCGAAAGACTACTACACGGTGGAAAAGATTTTGAAAACGGAACGTCGACGTGGCATCCCCTATCATCTCGTCAAATGGCAAGGATGGCCTCGTTCGTTTAATTCCTGGGTGTCTGGCCGTGACATGAAACGTCTATAAATTCTAACCCCTATCATCACCAGCCTTCAGTGTAGGATTGTACCATGGATAGTACACGTCTACCCTTACTATTACGAACTCGAAAAGCACAAGTGGGTACTGTAGTGTGTGTAATAGTGCTTGTGGGTACGTTATTTACAGGCGTGTTCTACGATTTGACGACCGTGATATCCTGTTTGAACACCCTGCGTTCTCCGTCATCCACCACTTCCACCACTACGACGACCACGACGCTGCCTACACCATCCAAGACGTCAAGGGTTCGCCACGTATCAACCCAGACACCGACCACACCGTCTACTCCAGCCATCACCACCACGTTACCCTTTGCCCGCTACATCGACCTATCCACGACGACGACCACTACGCCCCGTACTACTACCACTCCACGACGTCATCCTCCGCCGTCATCCCTAAGAAGCGACGATCCTTCCACCTCATCACCAACACCTAGTACCACCAACATGCTGCTAAACATATTTGCAGTGGATCCCCGTGAATCACCACGTTTACCACCACAACGGTACCCATTGCACTACGATCCCCGGTGGGATCCCCGACAACAGTGGTGGGCTTCTAACCGTCGAGCGCAAATCACCAAATAAAGAAACTATGGATCCTCGGTGGCAGCATCCTTTCACGTGTCTCATCGCTGGACCGACAGGTTCCGGCAAAACGCACTTCGTCCGGAAGCTCCTCGAACACGCCGACAGCATGATCACTCCACCCATTGCCAGAGTCGTGTGGTGTTACGGAGAATGGCAGGAAGCGTATGCAGCAATGCCCCACATCACGTTCGTGGAAGGCCTACCCAACCTGGCCGATTTGGAACCCGACACCTTGGTGGTTCTGGATGATCTCATGGCGGAGACGGATGCACGGGTCACCCAACTCTTACCAAAGGCAGCCATCATCGACGGCTCAGCATCATCTACATTGTGCAGAATCTGTTCAGTAAAAACAAAGAACATCGGAATATCAGCTTAAATGCCCACTACCTGGTGGTCTTCAAAAACCCGAGAGATACCACTCAACTGCTGCACCTGGCGAGACAGATGTATCCTGGCCGCACACCGTTTGCGTTGGAAGCCTTCAAAGATGCCACAACCCCTCAGCACGGGTATATGCTGTTCGACCTCAAGCAAGCCACTCCCGACCACCTTCGACTACGGACCGGCATCTTTCCCGGAGAGACCCACCACGTGTACATGCAAAAATAATGTAAACACATCCACAGTGGCGCCTCCAGCTGGGGTCTGTGTGTTTGATGATGGGGAATAATAAAAAGAATGAATACCACAGCAGGGTTGACTTTGTCTGTGAGGTGGATAAAAAGGGCAGAGTTGTGGGTTCTAGCATTAGTTGTACAGGATGTCTGCGCGAGTACGGAAGCACGCTCCCACGCTCCGTGTATTGAAGACGGCCCCACCCGAGTTAGTCCGAACCATTGTACGCGGTGCGGACCCTGACCTTGTACGCTGTCTGTGCGAGATCGGGTACAACCTGTTAAAAGGCAACGTACCACTGACTCCGGCTCAGAAGACCAAGTTGGCCAAGCATAAGACAGGTCTCCGAACCCTAGTCCACAAGCGGGTCCCTCAAACACAAAAGAAAAGGTGTTACAGAAAGGCGGCTTTCTCGGGGCCATCTTAGCACCGTTGGCCGCTTCCGTGTTGGGTCCAGTATTGGGTGGACTCTTCGGCCGACAATGAACCACACGAAAAAAATGGTCCTCGTCGAACCACGGTTCCTGCAAAACCTCCAATCACCCTACCCTGTCCCACCTACGGTGAAGACCATAAACAGCCTCGATGGAGAGATGCAACAGATCTTACAGAGACCGGGGTTAAGCGACAGTGAGAAAGTACAACGGTACAATGAGACGCTTCAACGGTACATGACGTTCATGGACCAATACAAAACCCTGTCTACCCCAGCAACAGCACCACCACCACCACCACCACCACCACCACCACGTGACAGACCGCTGACCTCAGCACCGTTCCAACAGCCGGGGGTAGCCCCCACAGCCCCACAGTGGGTGGAAGACGAAGTGCTGAAGAGTGTACCTGCCTCGTTCAAGAAACAAGCTGGCCTGGTATTACAACGGATGAAACAGAATCCTAACATGACTTGGAATGATAAAGGCGAACTCCTGGTACAGAATCAGGTGGTCCCCGGCACCCACATGACGGATTTAGTGAATGATCTGATGCGTCAACGCAGATCGCACACCGATCCTCGAGGATGGGATGTCTTCGCTCAAGGCTTGAAAGACATGCATGTACCACAGGAATTGGTGGGGAACCCCCACCGCTGGGCCTTTATGCAGCAAACCCAGCAATCGCCGAGTCGTGCACCACGACTCTCACCACAACCTTCTTGGGAAGCCGACTGGGAACCGGAGTCACCCCCAAAACTCCACCACCATCACAACGGGCACCTTCTTTTCAGACCTTTAAAAAACCACCCTCGATCAGGACACCCCACATCTCCAGAGCCGTGACACGTAGCAAGTCAACGCGACGAACACGACGCCGGACACAACCGCCCAAGGCCTGGAACACCTATTAAAACCAACAGCAGCAGCAGGACAGCTCAGTCGCCATGTTTTACCTGACCCTACCCAGTAACAGTTCGCTGGATGTGTTTCCTGACAACACCGTGGCCAAGTACGTCACCCAGTTACCACAACCGTTACATTTACCTGGACGCTGGGAATGTGCCCTCGTGGATATCCAATACCCTTACTCGTGGTACAACGTGCGAGCCAATGAAGTGTGGTACGAGGTCACCTACGAAGGCAAAAACACCCGACTCACCCTGCCCGAAGGCCAATACGATGCCCCCAAAGAGTTCATGGGTGGGCTGTCAAGACTGATGCATGATAAGGCGCTACGGGGGGTGACGGATAGTGCAACACGCCTGATAGCCTTGCGCTTCAAGAAAAACGTGTTCTTCGATGTCAACGTACACAACGACAAGGCACAGCTTACCGTCACCGATACCGTGAATGTGAAACTCAGTCCTACACTACAGCAAATGCTGGGTTTCGATCTACACACGTTCGCTGGTCCCTCCCAACACCATGGCGAGATGCCGATGGATATGAAGTCGGGTATGTACGGATTCTACGTCTACTCGGACGTGGTGGACAACCACATCGTGGGCGATATCAACACACCTCTGTTACGGGTGGTCCCCATTAAAAAGACGTATGGAGGTCAAGTCACCCACAGTTTCACCCACATGCTCTACTTGCCCGTACGACAAACTGACATCAACACGATCACGGTGGATATAAGAGATGACACGGGACGACCGATGGCATTCGAACGAGGAAAAGTGGTGCTGACACTTCATTTTCGACAAGCACGTGCTCCCCACTTTGCATAATGAAAGTACCTTACGAGTGCGATGCACGCAGCTATGCCGACTATTATGCCCAACAGGCCGGGGGTGGCTTTCCGGTCTTTAGCGGTGCACGCATGCAACGAGGACATGGTCTGGGGAACATACTCGGCAGCATTGTGAAAACGTTCCTGCCCTTGGTGACGCGTGGGGTGAAAGCAATCGGCAAACAAGCGGTACGCAGTGGACTGCAAGTGGCTGGTGATGTCTTGGGGGGTACGGCACCCAAAGAATCCTTGAAACGGCGGGCCAAAGAAGCGGGAGGCGTCTTGGTGGCCAAAGCACAACGCACCGTATGGAATAAAAGAGCTGCCCCACCGAGACCACGCACCAGTCGACGACCGACCCAGCGACGACGCACATCCAAGAAGACCCGGGATATCTTTTCTTAAAACATGGCCTTAATCCACGCCGAGTCCTGCCCCTCCACCAACAGTGAATTTGATTTGTGGACCGTGCCGCCCACACAAACCAGTGTCGAACAAGGATTATGGGTGGAGCATCTCCCGCTCTCCAGCATCAACGAAACCGGGCCCATCGAGTTCACCATCAGTAATGCGGATACGGCCTATGTGGATTTAGCCCATACCTACTTGTATGTGAAAGCCAAGGTGGTCAATGGAGCTGGCACCAGAATCGCTGACCAAGCAACGGTGGGCCCGACGAATCTCTGGCTGCACTCGATGTTTCAGCAGGTGGATATTTTTCTCAGCGACAAACTCATCAGTGACTCCACCAACACGTACCCCTATCGAGCCTACATCGAGACACTGTTGTCGTATGGCCGAGAGGCTAAAAAATCTCAGCTGACAACCGCTTTATTCTACAGGGACACGGCCGAGCACATGGACACGGCGGACAATGGGGGATATAACAAACGGAAGGCTTTCACTGCGAACAGTGCCTCGGTGGATATGATGGGTCGACTGCATGCAGACATGTTCATGCAAGACCGGTACCTCTTGAACAAGATCCCCATCAAAATCCGACTGATACGGGCGCCTCCCACCTTCGCCTTGATGGCCACTAACGTAGAGGGGCATGTAGCGGACTATAAGATTGTCATCCAAGACGCAGTCCTGTATGTCCGAAAAGTGAAACCGAATCCAGCCGTTCAATTGGGACACATGAAAGCCTTGGAAACAAAACCAGCCCAGTACCCTATCCGACGTGTGCAAACCAAAGTGTTCTCTGTGCCTGCTGGAAATATGGGCGCCAACAAAGAAAACCTGTTCCTGGGGGAACTACCCAAGCGATTGATCCTGGCCTGTGTGGAAAATACCAGTTTCAGCGGAGCCTACCCAGAGAATCCGTTTGACTTTAAACATTTCGGCATCAATTTTGTGGCCCTGCATGTGGATGGACAACAGGTGCCAGCCACGGCCTTAACCCCGAACTTTGGGCGGAGGAATTTCATTCGAGCCTATCAGAGCCTGTTTACAGCCACCGGTCAAATAAACCAGGACGAAGGGAATATGATCAGTCGGGAGGACTACGCGAACGGATACACGTTGTTCTGTTTCGATCTGACCCCCACCTTAGAGAACGACCATCAGCTGGCCCTGGCCAAGCAAGGCAACTTACGGTTGGAAATCCACTTTGCACGAGCCCTGGCGACCACCGTCAATGTGATCTGCTACGCCGAGTTTGACAACATCATTCAAGTGGACAAGGCGCGCAACGTCCTGTGTGACTTCTCCACCTAACATGGATACAGACCAGATAACCACCGTGCTGGAGAATGACCCAGAGACACGTAGGGTCTTTCAAGGGGTGTTCGCCCGAGATGTGTTTCCATTAGACCGTATGTATCCGGCTGCTTACGTTCTCAACACGGATCCGATGGATCGGCCCGGTGAACACTGGGTGGCCGTGTACTTGACAGAACAGCAGGGGGAATACTTTGACCCGTACGGTCTGCCACCCCTCCATCCCGATTTAACAGACTTCATGGATCAAGGCACAGAGACGTGGTGTTGGAACAGTCAAACGTTGCAAAGCCTGACCAGTGGCGTGTGCGGACAATATTGCTTGTTTTACCTGTACCATCGATGCCGGGGAAGACCCTTATCTACTATCGTACAGATGTTTGACGAGTACCCCCAGGCCGAGGACCGCGATGTACTCGTCTATGACTGGGCCGCCCATCATTTCAATGTACAAGCCCCGTTCTGGGCTTAAGTTAATGACAAGCCCCTTGTTCTGGGCTTCAAGCCCCTTGTTCTGGGCTTAATGTACAAGCCCCTTGTTCTGGGCTTCAGTTAATTACAAGCCCCTTGTTCTGGGCTTCAGTTAATTACAAGCCCCTTGTTCTGGGCTTGAGTTTTCACGTGGTTGTTCTCACGTTGTTGTTGTTCACTGAATAAAAAAAAAATGAGATCTCACCAAAAAACCCTGTCTTGTGTGTTTTATTCCTAATGCATCAATGCCCAATGTGGAGATTCAGTCAAACTGAAATCAGTGGTGTAGGATGGGGCCAAAATGTAACCCATCAAGTTTAGAATGCAAGAGCACTATAGTAAAAAATAGAGAGCCAATGAAATCAGCCTACAGACCAAGTACGTGTTTTTGGTCTAGGTTTGGAGCGGGCATTTCATTGAGGTACGTGTATACGGTGAGTGAAAAGACTCGTCCAACACGTATAGATTATGTTGATGACTATAAGTTCTAGGTAACCCATCAAGGTTAGAATGCAAGAGCACTATAGTAAAAATAGAGAGCCAATGAAATCAGCCTACAGACCAAGTACGTGTCTTTGGTCTAGGTTTGGAGCGGGCATTTCATTGAGGTACGTGTATACGGTGAGTGAAGAGACTCGTCCAACACGTATAGATTATGTTGATGACTATAAGTTCTAGGTAACCCATCAAGGTTAGAATGCAAGAGCACTATAGTAAAAATAGAGAGCCAATGAAATCAGCCTACAGACCAAGTACGTGTCTTTGGTCTAGGTTTGGAGCGGGCATTTCATTGAGGTACGTGTATACGGTGAGTGAAGAGACTCGTCCAACACGTATAGATTATGACTATAAGTTCTATGAGCATAATGCATGAAAGTGGCTTTGAACACCGTATTAGCCAATCAGTGGCCTAGAATGGAGCCAAAGGTAACCCATCCATGTCCAGAAAAACATTACCCGGGTGTACAAGAACCCAGATGTAGGCGCGGACGTCAGCGAAAGCACACCGTGAATACCCCAATTCGATTGGCTGATTGTTCGACCGCTGATTGGTTCTTTTTCTCGACCGCTGATTGGCTCTTTTTCTCGACCGCTGATTGGTCCAAATGGAACTGTCCATCTTTCCCAGGTTCATCTAGAATCCCCCTTTTTTGTGCTCAAGCTCTGACTATAGCGATGCCGCAACATTGTCTCATTGGACATTGGACCGTCTGACCTGGAGGTGACCCTTTGACCTTTTGACCCGCGTCCGCGCGCGCACTGCCGGGGATGACGCGGGATGACGCGCGCGCGCGCGCGCTGCGGGGCGCTGGGGCGGGGCGGGAAAACACCCCGGCGGTTGAACATTGGAACTCTTGTGGGTTTGGAGGATGAACATACGGACGTCTAAGGGAAAAAATTGGAACTCTTCTATGTTTGGAGGTAGTGTTTAGTGAAAACCCGGAAGTGACGTGACAACCCACGTCACCTGCGTATATACTCCTGTAAAATAGAGCCGATTTTATTTCTTTGGAAGGGGTAAGGTCAATAGGACTTGCGCTTTTTATACTACTAAACTGTGAAGTAGATTACATCTTACATAGGCCTTAAGGCCGTGATATGCATATGAAGTATTCTGGGGCATGGTCAGTACTTTCCAATTTTCCCTTCGTCTACTACTCGCCGATTTTTTTGATTTTTTTTATTATTATTATTTATTTATTTATTTATTTATTTCCTCGAGAGCTTTAAAATAAGACCTCACTCTACCCCATCGGGCCACTAGTGCTCCACCTAGACTCCAACATGTCCACCCCGTATGGATTTATACATACTAATATCCCAGTATATGAGTGTATATGGGTCTATATGGATCTATATACAAGCCTACGCGGTACTTTCAAATTTTTTTCCATCGTATTCTACATGATCAACCTCATAGCTCATAGTAAAAGCCATAAAAAAAAAACGACCACCCCTATACCCATACAGGCCAAATATAGCGGACATGATCTTCGCCTGGGAATTGGTCTAGTCCGAGTTGTCTCCCTTGCACCAAAGCGTATAGATGGCGCTGTGGTTTGAACGACGTTATTATCCGGGCAAATTGACCTTGAGCAGCCATTTTGTTAGCGTTTTGTTAGCGTCCTGCATACGGAGGACGATTTCACTGATCATTGTGTTGTTTTCTGAGCTGGGGAACATTCTCTGTCGCAGTTTATAACGGAACTTTGTTCCTTTCGGTGTCGTATACCCGTCACACGTAGACTGTAATCGAGGGAGTGTGCTGTGTTGTGTTCGAGCGGACGCATAAATTTGTGTGATATCAGACAGGAAACGTGAAAATTGATATTCTTTCACAGATTTCGAAGTGTATACAGTTCTGGTATTTTTAGCATACGAATGCATCGTGATGAAGGCTTCATGGTGTGTTATACCCACCTAGGAAAAAAACAGCCCCAGATCATCTGGACTAAACTCTTTTATCAGGTAAGCTAATTTCAATGCATTGGCAACATATCGTCGCACGAAATATACGCGCCCCTGTTGACCAGGATTTTTTTATACTCCCACAACAACAGACAATTTGAAGACAATTTTCTAGCGGGGTGTTTTCTTGAACATAATTGCTGTAATATACTCTTCTTTTTGTGGACGCTAAATATAGGGGAGAAAATGGCAACATTGTGACCAAACCATAACAGTTGACAGCTGTAAAAATAGATACCGTGGCATAAATTAGAGAGAGCATTTCAGTACACCTCAAAAAAAATGAAACCTGGACGGGTATCCTTCATCTCGAGGGGACGCAAGTTCGATTCTTGCTTTCATTATGTGAGTATGTGTTGGACACATGTGATCTTTAAATTTTATTATCATCAATACACCTAAACGGTATAGTTCAACCCCACCCCAGCCCATTAGATGTCCCTTCACCTCACCTTCAATTTGATACCTCACTCGACCCCATTGGTCCATTAGGGGCTCTCCTAGCTCCAAAAAGGCTATTTTCATACCCTTTTGGCCGCCGCGCATGCGCAGAATCACCCTAATTCAACCCCACACCCATCCCATCAAATGCCCCTTCACCTCACCTTCAATTTGATACCTCACTCGACCCCATTGGTCCATTAGGGGCGCTCCTAGCTCCAAAAAGGCTATTTTCACACCCTTTGGCCGCCGCGCATGCGCAGAATGCCGATAGTTCAACCCCACACCCAGCCCATTAGATGCTCCTTCACCTCACCTTCAATTTGATACTTCACTCGACCCCACTGGACCAGTAGTCAATCCCCTAGCTCCAACACGGCTATTTTCATACCCTTTGGCCGCCGCGCATGCGCAGAATCACCCTAATTCAACCCCACACCCAGTCCATCAGATGCCCCTTCATGAATGCTTCACATTGATACCTCACTCGACCCCACTGGACCAGTAGTCAATCTCCTAGCTCCAAAAAGGCTATTTTCATACCCTTCGGGCACCGCGCATGCGCACAATGCCGATAGTTCAATCCCACACCCAGCCCATTAGATGCCCCCTCACCAAGCTTCACTTTGATACCTCACTCGACCCCATCGGACCATTTTATCTAGGGACTACTTTTTCTGCGCGGAAGCTTTTTCCCGAGACCGAATCACCGCCAGACATGACTGCATCACCGCGGATGAATACATTCTTGCACTCACTCACACCACCCACACATAGGCCGCCATCTTGTACCCACCTCCCACCACACGACACAAAAACTGGCCGCCATCTTGTACCCACCTCCCACCACACGACACAAAAACTGGCCGCCATCTTGTACCCACCTCCCACCACACGACACAAAAACTGGCCGCCATCTTGTACCCACCTCCCACCACACGACACAAAAACTGGCCGCCATCTTGTACCCACCTCCCACCACACGACACAAAAACAGGCCGCCATCTTGTACCCACCTCCCACCACACGACACAAAAACTGACCGCCATCTTGTACCCACCTCCCACCACACGACACAAAAACAGGCCGTCATCTTGTACCCACCTCCCACCACACGACACAAAAACAGGCCGCCATCTTGTACCCACCTCCCACCACACACGACACAAAAACTGGCCGCCATCTTGTACCCACCTCCCACCACACATCACACACGCATGCGCACACCACCTATTGTGACGTCATCCCAGGGTCTGCGCATGCGCAGTGAGGCGCTACCATATCAATTTGCTCGGTGTATACTACTCTGAACCAATGGCGTACTACTTTCGGCTGTAATCCTCAATCGTTTTTTTTCAATCGTTTATATTTTCTCGATTGAAAAGCGATTGAATCGCGATATCGCTTTTTATTCGCGAGAATTTTCTCGATTGAAAAACGATTGCCAATAGAAAAAAAACCATTCGAACAGCGATCGCGAATGAATCGTTTATTTTGAAGAAAAAAACCCATTCCCTCGCGCCTTGGAAAATCGCGACTTCGAGAAAATTTGACGAAATAAACGATTCATTCGCGAACGATAATTGGAAACGGTGCCTAAGTACGTGACTAGGCCTGGTAACCCGTGGTAAGCACCATCACTGTCCAATGGGAATGACACCATATACAGTATATATTTGTCCCAAATGTAGAAGGTACACAGAAGAGTCAAGTTTGATATTCAGCCACAGATTGATTCGATGTATAATGGTAGAAAGATATATATACAGGATAATATAAGGTACAGATGATGATGTATGAGATGAGATGACGAGATGAGCTGTGTTGTATAATTAATATCCGGAACAATTTGTATAAACGATCTTCACCGGTGTCGAATGTTCACGAATAAAATGAGATTATTGGGACGTACCACAAGAGAATGATCCTTCCATTGCTCACAGCATGTAACCTCAACACTAGATCTACTCATCCTTTTCCAGAATTATTCCATATATGATATTAGGTAATATGCTGAATTCCAATAGCACTAAACATATACATGTATCTCCAAATGCAATTGAGAATAGCCCAGAGCAGATGTGGGGCAGGAGATAGCTTAGGGGAAATCCAAGATGGTCGCATGGTGGCCATATTGGATTTTTGAATCGGACCAGAAAAGGTATGTTGCACAATTAGACGCCAAGAGGAACCTGTGTACAAAATTCGAGGAAGATCCATGCAGTAGTTCCTGAGAAATCGCGATAACAATTTTTCATGGGGAAATCCAACATGGCCGCCTGTTGGCCATATTTGATTTTCGAATTGGACCAGAACAGGTGTCTTGCACAATTAGACGCAAAGGCGAACCTGTGTACCAAATTGAGAAAGATCCATGCAGCACTTCCTGAGAAATCTCGATAACAATGTTTCATTAGGAAATTCAAGATGGCCGCCTAGTGGCCATATTAGAATTTGGAATCGGACCAGAAAAGGTGTCTTGCACAACTAGACCCCAAGAGGAACATGTGTACCAAATTTGAGAAAGATCCATGCAGTAGTTTCTGGGCAATCGCGGTAACAAAGTTTCATGGGGAAATCCAAGATGGTCACCTGGTGGCCATACTGGATTTTCGAATCGGACCAGAAAAGGTATCTTGCACAACTAGACCCGAAGGGGAACATGTGTACCAAATTTAAGAAAGATCCATCCTGTAGTTCCTGAGAAATCACGGTAACAAGAATTATTTACGGACGGACTGACGACGGACGGACGGACGGACAGACGACGACGGACTGACGGACGGACGGACGACGGACGGACGGACGGACGACGGACCACGGACGAAAAGTGATTTGAACAGCCCACCATCATAGATCTGGTGATGGTGGGACTAATGATTTAATATATTTGACTGTTATAACGAACTAAGCTATGAATATGGACTATACTATGAACTTTGGATATCATTTTAATGAATTATGCATTTTGTTACTTTTGTTTTCTACTTTGAGTTGAATGAACTCGCTGCGATAGTATCACCCAACTTTTGCTGTTGGGAGATGTGTGAAATATTGATTTCTTAGCCACAATACTTTCACGTAAAGGTAGACGTCTTAGCCACCATACTTGTCCCAGTAATATGTGCATGCAAACGAGGTCATTTTTTAAATGTCACAGTACATACATATTTATATTATGTGTTCTAATTTCAAGTGCTGCTTGTTCTGACACAGCTATTGATGAGCTTCTATTTCATGACCTTTTAGGTCAGGTACTATTGTAAACATCTATGTACACAGTTTATTTTGAGGAACAGTTATGTAATTTCAGTCTATATGGTTTAATATTGTATGATTGTGTAATTGCAATGAATTTGTACTTCGTAATCCCGACTCTGATGCGCATGTTTAGAAAATGAGACAGATAGAGATTCCGATGTCGATTTCAGCCAAACATCAAAGTAGCTTGACCAGCAATGAGATTCAAACCTCTCACATCTCATACCTTGTAGTGGATTCGAGTAATCAGCTAGCTTAGCGCATTCACCGATTGGTTTGATTTAGAAGAAATCCTTTATCTATTTATATCCAGAACTGTGGGTAACTAACCAAGCCAGAATATCGATCGTTAGGATCGATCGATACACTGGCTCACGAGGATGATGCAACTGGTGATTTTATTATATTTTATTCAGGAAAATTCAACCTCCCAAAAATAGGAAAGACATACTAATTGTCTTAGAACTATTGCTCTTCCATATTTTTCTTTTTGTCTTTTTTGTACCGGTCAGTATCGGTCGTTGATTAGTGAGCCGGTTGTTTTGTGGAAAAGACAGCTAAAATCTAACTACTTCAGTACAAATTATCAAAACTTCATATCAAAGAATGTAATTTAATGCATGGTATTTAGAGGACTTTGAAACAGCGCGAGTAGTCACTATGTTGTACCGTGCGGTTTTGTTATTTTGTGGTAATTAGTCACACTTTGTCAGTTTGTGTTACTTTGTGTTAATTAGTCACATTGCACTTCAGTTAGCTTTTAGTTAAAAAATTAAAGAGTTAAAATAAATGGAATATTATACTTCCCATGTTTTAATGTTTTATATAGGTGTGTTATGGAATGGGCCCGATGCCATCCCAGGATGTGTTGAAACTGTAGAGAAACTGAGAAATATGGTAAGATATAGCCCAGAAACTTCAACTTGAACATGACTTATTAAGCTTACCTTATTTACACCACCCATGCATCTGGTTATTGCTCAGGTCCCATTAACCAACCTCAGTGCCTTGAGTGATGTAATTTAAAGGTGAACTGCAAAGCTTCCCAATGCTCTCTACTAAAATGTCAGAAATAGTTGTTTATGTGTAGCAATAGTTCTATAGATTATTTTCTTCTTCCGATTATATGATAAGTCAAAACTTATACCACCAGAAAACGGGAGCCACAACTTTCGAAAATGTCATCGATTGCCGCCCATTGTTTTTGGAACGTCATGACGTTATAGTGGTCCTCATCACTCATTTATCCGACGTAGCACGACGACATGTAAATTGATACAATTCTTCTTTTTTTTCAATTCATTTTATTGCTTGTCTCTGTCACATATAGAATATGGCAAATGACATAATAATAACAAAACAATATAAATAACAATTGATACAGGGATAAAACCTGTTACTGTTGCAATATTATCCTCTTTTTTCTTAAAGATTAACTAAACTTAAATGAAGGAGACCTCTTTTACGTCATAACGTTCTACAAGCAAAGGGAGACAAGCCATGTAAGTTTTTAACACGGATTTGGGATAACTCTAGTATTGTTATTTGTACAATTTAGCAAAATATATTCGCCCCAAAATTGTATAAAGGTAATGTCACATACACTAGATGTATGAAAACAACATTTTAGAAAAAATTTAAAGCTTCACAGTTCACTTTTAAGTAATGGCGGATCCACTTGTATGAGGTGGTTAATGGGGAGAATCCTGGTTTTAACTGTGATAATACTACAATGGCTGTCTTTTTATGTTATCTGAATATCAAACCATTAATAACGTATTATCGAGATATGTGGCTGTCGCCTGCTGATATGTCATGGATTCATGGTGTTTTGAGATCTATAAGCCACTAAGAAGCAAACTGGGTATTAATTCATCTTAAGGATACTGAGCCCTCCTGCACACAATTTTGCATGCCCTTTAGAATTTGTCTTAAAACGGCCAAAATTATGCGTCATAGCTATGGTAATCTATATATTTGCTGAAAAAGCTTTCCTCAAGGATTCTAAATATATAAATTGTTCACTATAAACCTGTAGGTTGTGAAAAATTTCAGATTAAAATAAAAATTAATTTAAAATTTAATTTTAATTTTTCAAATCCTATTTAAAAAAACTATTCAACTTATTGTAACGTACATCATTTCCTGTATCAATTTTAGTCTAGTTCTCATTGTATTCACATTTAATGGAATATTACTTTGCAAAATCGAGCAATTCACATTTTCGAACTTTGAAGTTGAAATAATTGTCAATATAATTAGAACTAGACCAAAATTGACAAAACTAAGACAGATATTTCCTGTTGGAGTTGTCTTCTACAGGAAATGATGATGTAAGTTATGATAAGTTGAATACTTTTTTGAAAATAGACATTTAAAAAGATTGTTTTTGCAAATTCGAATATCTTCGCAACCGTACAGATTTACACTGAACACATTTATATATTTGGAATCCTTAAGCAATGCGCTTTTAAACAAATATGTACATTATCATAGCTACATGTACAAGGCATAATTTTAGCTGTATTAAAGACAAATTCTAGAGGGTGTGTAAAAGATGCTGCAGAAGGGCTCAGTATCCATAATAGTCTGCGGTCATTATTATCGGCACCCTGTCATTATTATCGGCACCCGGTCATTATTATCGGCACCCGGTCATTATTATCGGCACCCGGTCATTATTATCGGCACCTGCTGTGTGGCAGATTCATATAAAAAGCCAAAGTGATGTAGGCCTAATGATGACGCTTCTCTATATATATTTCATTTAAAATATGTAATTGACTTTAAAATGGTTCTTGCTTCTATGTATCCGTGCATGTCCGTGGATGTCCGTGCATGTCCGTTCGAATGATTACTTCCTAACCCTTTGTTGGATTCTTCCGAAATTCGGCATACACATTCCTTGCGACAAGACGCCAGTCGGTCTCGCATTTCAGCAACATCTGCCTGAAGGTGGCGCCACTGGGTCAAAATGGTTCTTGCTTCTATGTGTCCGTGCATGTCAGTTACAAGCGATAACTTCCGAACGCTTTATTGGATTCTTCCGAAATTCACCATACGCATTCCTTGTGAGACGACTTCTCGCTTCTTCGTGTCCGTTCCAGTTGAAATGGGTCTTGTTCTCTTTGTGTCTGTGGATGTCTGTTCAAATTCTTCACAGGCGATAATTTCCAAAAGCTTTTGTCCGATTCCTTCGAAATTCAGCATATACACTCCTTGTGACCAGACATGAGTTGGTATTGCGTTTCAGCAAGATCCACCTGAAGGTGGCGACACTGGATCTTGTTTCAATCTTCTGTGCATGTCCGTGGTTTCCATTCAAATTCTTCACAAGCAATAACATTCAAATGCTTTGTCTAATAATTAGGCATCCCTAAATGCGTTTGTCATTTTTTCTTCTTTCTTCCGCTTCTCGCTGTTAGTTTTGAATTTCATGTCGCTTTAAATGAAGGACACCATTTTCTCAAATTTGCTTACCAGTCCTTCTATTCCACATCATACACTAAAGCTTTTGCAGGAACCATATTTTATTTCAGAAGTATAATATGAAATAAATGGCGGGGCAATCCCCGCAGTACCGAACCTGTGTTAGTTTTGAATTTCATGTCGCCTTACATGAAGGACAACATTTCCTTCAATTTTGCTATGAATCATTCTGTTCCACATCATATGATTTACCCTAAAGCTTTTGCATGAACCATATATTTTATTTCAGAAGTATAATATGAAATAACTGGCGGGGAAATCCCCGCGGTACCGAACCCCTGTTTTTTTTTTAATTTCGTGTCATCTTAAATGAAGGACAACATTTCCTTCAACTTTGCTATCAAACAATTGTATCTCACATCATATGATTTACCCTAAAGCTTCTGCAGAAACCATTTGTGTCCACACATGTAACTTACTATATTAATTACAACTGAGTTCCTAAAGTTTGGGTGCACACTGTGCATATGATTAATTTCCTGAATTGAATTGTATTCCACCTTGTGGTTTTTCGGACTGACAGATGATGGCTTGCAGTTGTTACTAGTGTGGTTGTTTCATGTACAGGGAGTTTTCTATGGCTTTCATGTCAGTACACCTGCCACTACCCTCAAGAACAGCATGTCCCCATCCCCAGGGCGCCGAGCCGCACCCTCTATCTCCCAAACTAGACCTCGCCCGACACTCATATATTGTGTTTGAGCATATATATCTCCAATATATCTTGGCATAAGCTGAAATTTGTGTGTTGTCCGCAATATTGGGATAATTGCAACCCCAAAATGTTAATTTATCAGGCACAGACACATGTTTTTGTATTTGGTAAATATGTCCCTTGTCTATAGATCTTGCTTGGAATTGTTTTTCGTGCCAAACCACTTCTGGGTGGCGCCACCTCCGGCCAAGTTAAAATTGCATCTCCAGACAATAACTTTTGAAAACCTTAAGGATTCTTTCCAAATTTGGTGTGGTGGTACCTTGCCTAAGATCTGGCTTGAGAATGTTTTTCATGTTGATAGGGGGACCACCTGAAAGCTAAGTTAAGTGTTTTCAGACAATAACTTTTGAAAACCTGAACCTATTCATTCCAAATTTGGTGTGTAGTTACCTCGCCTCAATTTCTCATTTGGCATTGTTTTTCATGCCGATCCACATATAGGTGGTACCACCTGGGGGCAAATTTAAAATTATGTTTCCAGGCAATAACTTTTGAATACTCGAATGAATTCTTTCCAATTTTGGTATACATATACCTTACCTGAAGGTTTCACTTGGTATTGTTTTTCGGTCGATCTGCTCATAGGTGGTGCCACCTGTAGGCCAAATTAACATTTTCTATTTCCAATGTCAAGGGATCTTGCCTCAAGATCTCGGTTGGGATTATTTTTTATGCCTATCTGCCTACACATGGCGAAACCTGAGGGCCAAGGTAAAATTCTTCACAAATAATGAATGTTTCCTTTATTAACCTTCTCAATGTTGATGACGTGCAGTGCACGT
Organism: Hanleya hanleyi; assembly: GCA_036873755.1. Taxonomy (NCBI): domain Eukaryota; kingdom Metazoa; phylum Mollusca; class Polyplacophora; order Lepidopleurida; family Hanleyidae; genus Hanleya; species Hanleya hanleyi. Next base: position 83,704 of record JAVTVY010038687.1, read on the forward strand.
CACTGCTTTCTCTCCTCATTGTGTTCATGACGTGCAGTGTACGTCCAAGTTCGCAGTCGTTCTGGGACAGTGACGTTAAGTCGGCGGGCGTAATTCTATGCATTGAGAGACACGCTGATCAAACAGAAGGTAATGCCGTCGTTACCGGCGCATCCGCAAATGGCATTTCCTATTTTTTTGACATCAAAGCAGGGACGACACGTCTAAGTGTACAGTATTCTTGTAAAGGCCTCGACATGGCAGGAGAACCCAGGTTAAACAGTGAAAGGGAAAGATGCAAAAGGCATGCCTCCAATCGTATTCGATCGACTGTATCTAGTTTCTTCAATATTTGGCATATGCATTCCTTGTGAACTGCTCATCAGAATCTCCTCAAATTTAGCATACATGTATCATGCCAGAAGATGTTGCGTTGGCTGGCCTTTCGCTCACTTTTACTTACAGGTGATGCCACCTGGTGGCGAAATACCAGATTTGTTTCCGGGTAATAACTTGAGAACCGCTCGTCAGATTCTTCTTAAATCTGGTATGAAAATATCATGACATTTGATGTCACTTGGGATTGCATTTCGCCGACTTGTGCTTATGGGTAGCACCACCTCGTGTCAAATCTAAATTTCATTTCGCTCATCAGATTTTTCTCCAATTTTGTATGCAGATACCATGCCATGATATGTACCTTGGGATTGTATTTCACCTGCTTCTGCATACTGGTGGCGACACCTGGCGGAAAGATCTGAAATTTGTTTCTGGCAATAATTTGACAACTGCTCATCAGATTCTTCTCAAATTTGGTATTCATATGCCATAAGATGTCACTTGGGATTGTGTTTCGCACACTTGTGCATACAAATCTAAATTTGGTTTCCGGGCAATAACCCCTTTTCAGATTCTTCCCAAAGTTCGTATGCTGATACACCATGTCATGCGATGATCCTTGAGATTGCATTTCGCCCACTTGCACCTACAGGTGGCGACACCTGGTTGCAAATTTAAAATTTGGTTTCCAGACTATAGGTTGGGGATGCATTCAGCTTCTCGTCAACTTTGGTTTGCCGATAATATGCCTTGAGATGTCACTTGGGATCGCTTCTCGGTTACATAATTTCCATGCTTCATTGCGTGGAAACTATATTACAGAAGCAAAAAACATTCAGTCAACCGTTCTGAGTTGATTTTAAAACTTGGGAAGGCAGAAAGACCCGCATCCAACGCCTATGAAGTAGCAGTTGCCTCCCTCATGTATATCCCCCGAGATCAACAATGCTAAAAAATATTGCTGCCATTTCGGCGGGGGAATTAGCATCCTCTGGCTGCTTGTTTTGTATTGCCTTTGGCTCTTGTGTGATCAAATTTGTGCAAAAATAAATGTGTTCTGTTTCATTCCTCGAATGTTAAATACAGTGCTCCAAATAAATACACATGGAGTATGGATAGATCTGCAATTATGATTCTCTGTATCTAATACAATATTTGATTCCGATGGCAGGGGAAAAAAATCTATTATGTGACCAACAACAGCTCCAAATCCAGGAGAGATTATGTTCAGAAATGTGAACAGTTGGGCTTCAAGGTTAAAGAGGTAAGCGCCATTCTGTGGCAAGTATTCTTAGTATTAACTGGTTCGGTGTGGCCAGCCATTGTCTAAAATCTAAAACCATTGTCTAAAACCATACATATATTGTTAGCTAAGTCTGTCTTGATTTTCTTCGTGTAAACTTCATAGTCTGTCTTAGAAGAACGAAATCGGGAGACAGAAATATACAAAATAAATAAATAATGCGAGGGGAGATTTTCAGAAAATCTCCTCGGGAATGCCGCTCAGAAAATATAAAATACTTAAAGAAAACCCCATCAAAATATATGATTCTTTTGTATATTTTAAGTATAAAAGTACGGTTTATCTTTCCATATAGTGCTGATTCCGATGAAATCAGCGCAACAAACTTTATTTTCACATTTCTTGCAACTTCTTCAGCGACGGAATTGCCGCCAATATCGAAATTACGTCGTCGTTCTTGTTGTGAAGAATCCCACTACAACGTCTGGGCCAATGGACGACCTTTATTTCGGCCACATGGTTGGCATTGTCCAATCGCGAGACGCATTGGTATCCAGCTCGGTTTTACCTCGTTGTCCAAATCCGTCATCATCGCATGTTTTCATCGGCCATCCAACAAATTGAGGATCATTTACAGAAAGAAGAAGGAATTCCCTATATGCATACACTTCGCCATCCATAAGATGGCTTGCGAATCGTGTGTCGCCATTATTGTGGATCGATACCCGATGCTTTACCGTATAACTGTTCGGTCTTCATCTGGCGGAGAACAGACTCGAGAAATCTGATAAATTACAGGCTTTTCATACTACTTCTGAAACAGATATTGTCTGAGCTTTCAAAAGATACAGATCTATATGAATAACTTCCGTAGCATCCAAGTGTTGTTGTAGCTCTGTAATTTTTGAACACGTAGGACAGCACATGACTCGAAAATAACGGGTTATGTTGGAGTTATTTCGGTAGGGTTTTGCAGATTGGCTGACGACATCACCTGGTGTAGATTTCGGGCCACTCCAACACAAGAGAGCTCCCCGTAAAGTTCACTATAGTTTCGGCACTTCCGGTCACATGAACGTCGGGGGATGTATTCCTCCGCGGTGATGCGGTCGTGGGAAAAAGCCTCCGCGGCCAAAAATTAGTCCCAAATCATCGGCAATCTTCAGGGGCGAGAGGGGTCCCTAGTCGACCGATTGGGTCGAGTGAGGTGTCAAAGTGAAGCGCTCCTCCAGGGCGATCAAGTAATGGGTGGTTGCATGTAAAATGAGGAATTGTCCCCGAAAATATAAAAAACGGAACACGGACTTTACCCCTAAAATAGGGGGGAACTCCTATCAACCATATCCAAAAGGGTTAATATCTGTCCCCGGGCGTATCGGGGCCTGTCTATCAAGTCATGGGTGGTTGCATGTAAATCGAGGATTTGGACCCGAAAATATAACAAGCGTTCTGAGAACCCCAACATCTCGCCTTGCGGGGTCATCAGCCGAAAGTGCAGCAGTATTGAAAGCATACATGTAGAGCAAACAATAAGGTTTGGAATAGGTGATGTGGTACAGACAATAATGTCTGGAATAGATTATCTGGGACAGACAATAACATCAGCCCCATGTGGGAATACTGGTATATAAGTTAATCCCATGTAGGATGGATAGGTTAGTGCCGTCGGATTACTGGTGCATAGAGCAGTCCAGTGTGAGATTACTGCTGGATAGGTCAGTCCCATGTGAGATTACTGCTGGATAGGCCAGTCCTGTGTAGGATTACTGATGGGTGGACCAGTCCTGTGTGTTATTACTGATGGATAGACCAGTACCCTGTGGGATTACTGCTGGATAGTCCAGTCCCAAGTGGGATTACTGCTGGATAGGCCAGTCCTGTCTTGGTTTACTGCTGGACAGATGAGTCTCGTATGGGATTAATGCTGGATAGGACAGTCCTGTGTGGGATTACTGCTGCATAGGCAGTCCAGTGTGGGATTACTGCTGCATACGGCAACCCTGTGTGGGATTATTCCTGGGGAGGTCAGTCCCATGTGAGATTACTGCTGGATAGGCTAAACCTGTGTGGGATTACGGCGGGATAGGTCAGACCCATGTAGAATTATGGCTGGATAGGTCAGTGCCATGTGGGATTGCTGCTGCATATTGCAGTCCAGTGTCATATTACTTCTGGATAGGTCAGTCCCATGTGAGATTACTGCTGCATAGGCCAGTCCTGTGTGGAATTAATGCTGGATAGGCCAGTCCCATGTGGGATTACTGCTGGATAGGCCAGTCAGGTCTGGGATTACTGCTGGATAGGTCAGTCCCATGTGGCATTACTGCTGGATAGGCCAGTGCCATTTGGGATTACTGCTGGATAGGTCAGTCCTGCGTGAGATTACTGCTGGATAGGCCAGTCCCAAATGGGATTACTGCTGGATAGACCAGTTCGATCTGGGATTACTGCTGGATAGTTGAGTTCCGTATGGGATTACTGCTGGATAGGTCAGTCCCGTGTGGCATTACTGCTGGATAGGCCAATGCCATTTGGGGATACAGCTGGATAGGTCTGTCCCGTGTGAGATTACTGCGGGAGAGCTGTGACCCAGGAAAACATGAAACATGTCTACCAAGTTTTATAATCATCCCACGAAAGGTTCAACAAACTTTCCATGTACAGATGTACATGTAAACTTTTGCCCAACAAAAACCTTATCAATGGGAAGGTACAAAGTCTAAAATGCAATAATTAGGACAAAAATTCATATTTAATGTCATATTTCTTAAATAGCACATGCACATCGTCGAATCATATTGAACATGGGTAGCAAGTGTCAAACTCATCCAATGAAAGCTGACAGCTTCAGAAAACTTTCCATGTACAGGTGTACAAGTATATACATTTACATTATTATTGGCAGATTACCTAGACAAAACCCTAAGTATGAACAAAAATTAATATTTCATCTCCTAAATAGCACAGGTTCATCTTCTAATCACAAGAAACATGTGTACCAAGTTTCATAATCATTTAATGACAGCTGACAACTGTAGCAAACTGTGGTGTACAGATGTACATGTGCACTTCAGCTAAACGCAAAACTCCATCATTTGCCATAATTTGGAGAAATATTAATATTTCATCTCAAAAATAGCACAGGTACATCCTCTAATCATAAGAAGCATGTACACCAAATTTTATAATCATCCAATTAGAGCTGACAACTGCAGCAAAGTACAGATGTACATGTGCACTTCAGCAAAACGTATATATGCATATAGAGGCCTACATGTACAATTTAACTAAACAGAAAACTCATTCATTTGCCATAATTTGGAGAAAAATTAATATTTCTTCTCAAAAATAGCACAGGAACATCCTCTAATCATAAGAAACATGTGTATCAAGTTTCATAATCATCCAATGACAGCTGACAACTGCAACAAAGTACAGATGTACATGTGCACTTCAGCAAAACGTAAAACTCATTCATAGGGATTTTAACATTGGAGCACCACAGGGGTAGTACCCCCAGGTGGCAAACCCACCCCCCATATTTTTTTTATTTTTTTAATATTTTTTCTAATTTTTGTAGATTTTTTTTTTAATTTGCTAAACCAAAAACCTTATCATTTACAGGCAGGGGACACCGACACCGACACCGACACCGACACCGACACCAACACCGACGACGACATCCTCTTTCCCCCCTCACAATATCTCCCCTTTACTTCGTAAGGCGAGATAAAAAGCGCAACACGGACTTTACCCCTAAAATAGGGGAAAACCCTATCAACCAGGTTCAAAATTACAACACATATAAGGGAAGTGGGAAGAGGTGCCGACATACTGACTGCGTCACATGACTTCACAGAATAGTCTTCTGGTTAACCTATTCTAAAGCACACACCAAGAATCTAACGATTCGTGATATGTGTTGTATCTCAGGTACGCTTTTATTGTTCCTGTTCATGTGGTAACATGGATGATATGACCACACGGCCCCTAGCACCGGCATAAGCGGTATTAGATACAAATCTAGAGAGCTATGATGGAAATGCTCTGACAACTCGTATACTGGTAATTGGTGAGCTGGTTCCCCGGGCTTATCGGGGCCTGCCTATCAAGCCATGGGTGGGTGCATGTAAACTGAGGATTTGTCCCCGAAAATATAAAAAGCGGAACACGGACTTTACCCCTACAATAGGGAAAAACTCCTATCAACCATATCCAAAAGGGCTAATATCGGTCCCCGGGATTTTCTGGGTCTGCCTATCAAGTCATGGGTTGATGCATGTAAAATGAGGATTTGTCCCCGAAAATGTAAGAAGCGGTACACGGAATTCACCTCTATAATGGGAGAAAACCCCTATCGACCATGTCCAAAGAGGCTAATATCGGTCTCCGGCTTATCGGGGTCTGCCTATCAAGCCATGGGTGGGTGTATGTAAATTGAGGATTTGTCCCCGAAAATATAAAATGCGGAACACGGACTTTACCTCTACAATAGGGGCCTGATTCGCACATTTGCATCTATACGAGAAAATGCCTGTATGGGGTATGGGGGTGGTCATTTTTTGTGGATTTTACTATGGGTTGTTTGGTCTTGTTTTTCACGTTTCACCACGAAAAAGGGTCTCGGAGCTAAGCAATGACATTTTTCGAAAAGTTCACGGAGGTCTGGATAGGCCCATAGGGCCATACTGGCTCAGGGGGATAGGTCTATACTGGGCAGTTCACAAATGTTCATTGCGGTATGGGTTGTTTGGTCTTGTTTTTCTCGTCTCACCACGTAAAACACGATGGGGGGGGGTCCCGAAGCTAAGCCTTGAAATTTTTCGAAAAGTTCACGGAGGTATGGATGGGCCCACAGGCCCATACTGGCCATACTGGGCAATTCAAACATGGTTGAGTCAGAATGGTGTGTTTTTTATTGCAAGTCGCGTCAATCTGCGCTTGCGCAGTTGGGTGTAGTAAGTAAAGTGGTCATTTTTGGGGTGCGTGGAGGTGTGTTTGGGGTAGAGATGGTCAACAATTGGTCCGAATGTTTCGTGGGAGGTGTCATTTTGTAATTCTCCGGGTGTAGACCCCGATTTGAGGGCTGTCCACAGCATCTGTGACGTCATCGGTGACGTCATCAGTACGAGTAGTAGCGAAAGTACATGTACATGTACTTTGTGCATGTCCATGTACATATACTCTGCGCATGTCCATGTATTCTTTGCATATCCCTGTACATGTACTATATGCCTGTACATGTAATCTGTCCATGTACATATACTCTATTAACGTACATGTACTCTTGCGGGAACAACACAGTATCCTGATAATATATATATATCACGGTGATGTAGCGTTAGTCAGCTTACCTGGCTAGTACTTCACACATTTATCGTTGTGAATTGTTGATTGATTCTTAATTGTAAGAAATTACATGTAGCTTGTCAGTATTTATATTCTTATTTTAGTCTGTCTCTTATTTTGATACCAATGGTTACATTAACACCAAGGACGATAATATTGTTGTTGCCGTTCAATATCGATCTGGCGCTTATATGGAACCATATTCAAGGTAATCGACACAAACATTGGATAGAAATATTATAGAATACCTGTCCTGTATTATACCATATTTGCCCTCTATTATACCATATCTGTTCTGTATTATACCAAATCTGTGATGAATTATACCATATCTGTCCTGTATGGTACCATATATGTCCTGTGAGATACAATATTTGTTCTGTATTATACAATATTTGCCCTCTATTATACCAAATCTGTGCTGTATTATACCATATCTGTCCTGTATGGTACCATATATGTCCTGTGAGATACAATATTTGTTCTGTATTATACAATATTTGCCCTCTATTATACCATATCTGCGCTGTATTATACCATATATGTCCTCATTATATTATACCATATCTGCGCAGTATTATACCATATCTGTCCAGAATTATACCAAATCTGTGCTGTATTATACCATATATGTCCTTATTATACAATATATGTTCTGCATTATACAATATTTGCCCTCTATTATACCATATCTGCGCTGTATTATACCATATATGTCCTTATTATATTATACCATATCTGCGCAGTATTATACCATATCTGTCCTGAATTATACCATATCTGTGATGTATTATACAATATCTGTCCTGTTTTACACAATATCTTTCCTGTATTATACCATATCTATCCTGTATTGTACCATATATGTCCTTATTATATAATATATTTTCTGTATTATACAATGTTTGCCCTCTAATATCGATCTGACGCTTATATGGAGCCGTATTCAAGGTAATCGACACAAACATTGGATAGAAATATTATAAAATACCTGTCCTGTATTATACAATATTTGTCCTGCATTACACCATATTTGCTCTCTATTATACCATATCTGTTCTGTATCATACCAAATCTGTGCTGAATTATACAGTATCTGTCCTGTATTATACCAAATCTATAAGGACCTATTGTATTATACAATATCTGTCCTGTGTTATACAATATCTGTCCTGTATTATACCAAATCTGTTCTTTATTGTACCAAATTTGTCCTGTATTATACAATATATGTTCTGTATTATACCAAATCTGTGCTGTATTATATAGTATCTGCCCTGTATTATACCAAATCTGTGTTGTATTCGACCATATCTGTCTTGTATTGTACCATATATGCTCTGTATTATACAATATATGTTCTGTATTATACAATCGGTTGTCGTGAATAACAACAAGTTCAGCAAAGTTCATATAGTTTATTACCCCCAATGTTACATCATATCCAGGCTGAAGGAGCCGCTCTGGGTATGTTTAGTATGTTCTCAACAAAACAAATTGAAATATCAAACACCATGTTTTGTTATTCAACATACCGTCACATTAGGTAAAAGTGTTTACTGAGCTCAAGTCAACGTTCAGCATTTAGACATAGAGAGTATGTTATGCTATTCATCAGTGCACGGTTGACGCATTCAGCCGAGGGGGTTGATCAGTTTAGCCACGAAGAACATTGGTGACCCTCTCCACTGTCCACTTGGTGTTGGGGCGTTGACATTGTGCCCATTCCAAGAGATCCACGGTGTCCAGTTCCTCCAGCATCGTCTCCAGTGACGCACGATTGGTGATGGTGAAAGCATTGTCGTACACTTGGTTGTTGGCACTGGAATAGAAATAGCGCAGTTGATCCGTCATCTTATGGCGTAAGATGTACCCGAAAGCGACATTCAATTTGAAGGATGTAGCTTGGTCATTGAAGATGGCTTCCACCTCCGCGTATACGGACGAGGTCGGTCAGTCGCAAATTGTTGATATCTTGAATAGGGCGATGACGGTGGGAACAGTGCCGGATCATGGGCCAAAGGCGCCGATAGATGTCACTCACTGGATGGAACATTTATGGGTTCGTTCGCGAAATTTACTTTGCTCTTCACGTCGTACAAAATATGATCCAAGGTCTTGTCGTCGGAATTTGACTGCTTAATTAGTGCGATATCATCATCATCGGCCCTAGTGCGATGGTTGGGAGTTCCCGCTGTCTCGAAACTGGTGCCTACGGGCTCCTCTACCTGCAAACGTGGCTGCGGAACGGTGTTGTGTGCGTTGGTGTCTCAGCAACTGACTGATCAGTTTGAAAAGCCGACCACATTCCTTGCATAGATGCTTGGGTGGCCCATGAATTGAACGTTCATGGCGCTGTAAATGATGCGGGCGCTGGAACGACAGTGTACATATCGTACAGCTATGCCGGGCGGTTCCGTCGTGCTTGGTGGCCTCATGGCGGCGCAAGTCGTGCAGACGAGGCAATGATTTCGAGCACGTAGTTCAAGTGAACATCTTGGTGTTTGACAGTGTCTGATGAAACGGCCAGGCCGCTTCTCTTTTATTGCACGCTAGCTGTTGATCTATTTTGGCACGCTTAGTTCAACTACTCCCAAGTCGAGGACCGAGATGTACTGATGTACGACTTAGCAGCATTAGCGCCCCGATATTGACCTACTACTTCCGACAGGGGGCGTCTTGTAACAACTTCCGGTTCCGGTCACGTGAGAGTAAACATGAAAAACCTGGATGTAAGATGAGGACCTGGATGTAAAACCACAGTCCCCGGGTGGAAAACGGAGGAACGACGGGAAACTCCACTGGGAAACCCGGATGTTGATGTAAAATCCACTGCTCACACACACACACACACTCCCACACACACACACACACACACACACACACACACACACACACACACGCGCGCGCGCGCGCGCAATGCGACTCAGTCATACACCAGTACATTTCGGTCCTCGACTTGGGGGTAGTTGAACTGAGTCTGCTAAAAACAGATCACCAGCTAGTGTGCTATAAAAGGGAAGCGGCCTGGCCGTTTCATCAGACACTCTGTCAACCACCAAGATGTTCACTTGTACTACGTGCTCGAAATCATTCACTCGTCTGCACGACTTGCGCCGCCATGAGGCTACCAAGCACGAAGGAACCGCCCGGTATAGCTGTACGAGTTGTGGGAAACTATTTAATCGCCTGGACAGTCTACGGTGTCACGAACGGACAGTGCATGAGGCACACAAGAATCTATGCGAGGAATGTGGTCGGCTTTTCAAACTGACCAGTCAGTTACTGCGACACCAACGCACAGGACACCCTGTTCCGCAGCCACGTTTGCAGGTAGAGGAGGCCGTAGGCACCAGTATCGAGACAGCGGGAACTCCCACCCATCGCACGAGGACCGACGACGATTATGTCGCTCTAATTCAACAGTCAAATTGCGACGACAACACCGTGGCCCAGATTTTTGTACGACGTGGAGAGCAAAGTACACTTCGCGGACGAACTCATAAATGTTCCTAGCGATCTGTTACGCTAAGACCATCCAGCGAGTGACACCTATCGCCGCCATTGGCCCATGATCCGGCACTGTTTCCATCGTCATCGCCCTATTGAAGATATCTACAATTTCCGACTGACCGACCTCGCCCATCTACGTAGCTACGTGGAAGCCATCTTCAACGATCAAACTACGACCTTCAAGTTGAATCTGGCGTTTGGTTGTGTGCTGCAGAATATGGAGAATGACCAAGTCCGATACTTTTAAGCGAGCAGTAACATCCGGGTATTTGACCAACCGTTTACTATCATTAACCGGGCGTCGCTAGAGACGATGCTGGAGAAACTGGACACCGTGGATCCCTTCGAGTGGGCCCAACAAGAACGCCCCAACACCAAGTGGACAGTGGAGAGGGTGACCAGTGTTACATTTTTCGTTACCAAGCTGCATGCGCAGGAGTCAAAGGTCACATCGGTCACGTGATCGAAAACGGAAGTTGTCGCAAGACAGGTGGCGCCCCCACCCCCCTCTGTCGGAGGTAGGTCAATAAGAACCAATTTAGCCTGTCAATGGTCAAAAAAGTCAACTTAGCCTTTACATCATGTCAATGGTTGAAGATCATTTCCGGTCACGTGACAGTAAACATGAAAAAATCCGGATATAAGATGAGGACCCGGATGTTAAACCACAGTACCCGGATGGAAGACGGAGGAACGACGGGAAAACCCCACTTTGAAACCCGGATGTTGACAAGGTCCCGGATGTAAAATCCACTGCCCACACATACACACACACACGCGCGCAATGCGGCTCGGTCGTACACCAGTACATCTCGATCCTCGACTTGGGGGAAATTGAACTGAGTGTGCTAAAAATAGATCACCAGTTAGCGTGCTATAAAAGGGAAGCGGCCTGGCCGTTTCATCAGACACTGTCAACCACCAAGATGTTCACTTGTACTACGTGCTAGAAATCATTCACTCTTCTGAACGACTTGCGCCGCCATGAGGCTACCAAGCACGACGGAACCGCCCGGTATAGCTGTACGACATGTACACTGTCGTTTCAGCGCCCAGATCATTTACAGCACCATGAACGTTCAATTCATGGGCCACCCAAGCATCTATGCGAGGAATGTTGTCGGCTTTTCAAACTGATCAGTCAGTTGCTGAGACACCAACGCACACGAAACCCTGTTCCGCAGCCACGTTTGCAGGTAGAGGAGCCCGTAGGCACCAGTATCGAGACAGCGGGAACTCCCACCCATCGCACGAGGGCCGATGATGATGAGGTCGCACTAATTCAACAGTCATATTCCGACGACAAGACCCTGTACTACATTTTGTACGATGTGGAGGGCAAAGTACACTTCGCGGACGAACCCATAAATGTTCCTAGCGATCTGTTACACGAAGACCATCCAGTGAGTGACACCTATCGCCGCCATTGGCCCATGATCCGGCACTGTTTCCACCGTCATCGCCCTATTCACGATATCTACAATTTCCGACTGACCGACCTCGTCCGTCTACGCAGCTACGTGGACGCCACCTTCAATGCAAGAAACAGCCTTCAAATTGAATGTCGCTTCCGGGTACATCTTACGCCATAAGATGACGGATCAACTGCGCTATTTCTATTCCAGTACCAACAACCAAGTGTACGACCATCCTTTCACCATCACCAATCGTGCGTCACTGGAGACGATGCTGGAGGAATTGGACACCGCGGATCCCTTGGAATGGGCACAACGTCAACGCTCCAACACCAAGTGGACAGTGGAGAGGGTCGCCAATGTTACGTTCTTCGTGGTTAAACTGATCAACCCCTCGGCTGAATGCGTCACCCGTGCACCGACAAATCCTCAATTTACATACTTCCACCCATGACTTGATCACCCTGGAGGAGCACTTCACTGTGATACCTCATCCGATCCAATCGGTCCACTAGGGGCCCCTCTCTCCCCTGAAGATCGCCGATGATTCTCACGACAACCCGCGTATTTGGGACTACTTTCTGGCCGCGGAGGCTTTTCCTCACGACCACATCACCGCCAGACCGCATCACCGCGGAGGAATACATCCCCCAAAGGTCACGTGATCGGAAGTGCCGGAACTATAGTGAACTTTGCGGGGAGCTCTCTTGAGTTGGAGGTAGTTTTTGGTCTAGAAACCGGAAGTGACGTTGCGGCCATGCGTACGGCCGGGCCGGAGGCTCCAGATGCTTGCTACATGCTACTCATATGATTACAGGTTGGGATTTCCCTTGCCAACGAGACCTCGATCTTTCTAAATGGCGGTCAGATTGCCAAACACGACCATGCTGAAGGCAGCCAAAAAACACGTTTTTCGAGCCTTATTACACTGAAAATCGCCGTTTTGGGCGATAATAAGGAGAAGTCAATTTTTATCTGTATATGGCGAGATTCTACTGCTGTACGTTTCGTCCCCGAGGCCCGCCCCATGTAAAGACCTTTTGGTCTTTGAAAAATGTTGCCATTTGTGGGAAGTTGATGTTTGGTCGACATCGGGCCTTACAGACTAGTATTTTGTGTTAAATGCCGTCATTTTCATCTGACGTCGATACAGCTCACCAATTCTCAGTGTACGAGTTGTCACAGCGACACAGCTCACCAATTACCAATATAGAGCATTTCCATCACAGCTCTTCATATTTGTATCTAATACCGCTTATGCCGGTGCTAGGGGCCGTGTGGTCATGTCATCCAAGTTGCCACATGAACAGGTACAATAAAAGCGTACCTGAGATGCAACACATATCACGAATCGTTAGATTCTTGGTATATGGGTTAGAATAGTTTAACTGTGAAGCCATGTGACTCTGTCAGTATGTCGGCACCTCTCCTCACTTCCCTCTATGTGTTGTAATAAAATGTATTTACGCTGACAATTTTATGTATTTCGGCATAAAATACAATCAAATAAACGTTGACCGAACTATTATGAACCAGCTGCTACGTAAGGCAAATTTTGGCACACACGTATGAATATTTTCGCTCATGAAACCCGGCTTAATTCTGTTATACATCGTAAAAATGAGAACTTCTGCAGTGCTTCATAATGAAGGATCCAGCAGCCAACCAGTTAAATTTATACTACCACTCCAGATCTATAGATTTGTTTCCAGTCATCAACAGATAAATGCTATGTATTGTTTCATTTGCTGTGATGAACTTTTTGGCATTATAGAATTTATGATATGTTAATATTCCCTCTTTTCTATCTATTTTTATCATACCTGGTACAAATATATGACAACTGATTAGTTTCCTTCTAAACCTTCCAGGAAGAAATAGTGTGCACAGCCTATGTGATTGCCCAATATCTACATAATCTCCACTTCAAAGGGAAGGTGTACCTGGTTGGAGAGATTGGCGTGGGGGATGAACTAGACAGATTTAACATCAACTACACTGGTATAGGAGTACGTCATTAAATCTCGCATATATCAGCATCATTAGCTCATAATAAAGGTATTATGTATCTACAATACATATTTCAGATAATATTTGACAAAAATGATGAAACATTGCAACCTGTCATGCACTGTCGTGGGTTCTATTTGAATTGTATTCTTGTAACAATGCAGTCTGTCTCTTATAGTCTCTCGTAACATAGTCAAACTATGTTACGTGCCTTCACTGTATATATCTAAATCTATGCCTTCGCTGTATATTTCTGAAACCATGCTTTGTTGTATAACTCTGAAACCATGTCTTCACTGTATATCTCTGAAACCATGCCTTCGAAACCATGTCTCTGCTGTTTATCTCTGAAAACATACCTTCATTGTTTTTCTCTGAAACCATGCCTTTGCTGTATATTTCTGAGACCAGGCTTTTCCTGTGAATCTTTGAAACCATGCCTTTGCTGTATACCTCCAAAACCGTGCCTTCGCTGTATTCCTCCAAAAACATGCCTTCACTGTATATCTCTAAAACCATGCCTCTGCTGTATATCTATGAAACCATGCTTTCGTTTTCTACTTTCAAAACAATGCCTCCAATATGTATCTCTGAAACCATGCCTCTGCTGTATACTTCCAAAACCATGCCTTCCCTCCACATCTCTGAAACCATGCCTTCGCTGTATGCTTCCAAAGCCATGCCTTCACTGTTTATCTCTGAAATCATGCCTCTGTTGTATATCTCTTAAACCATGCCTTCGCTGTATACCGCCAAATCCATGCCTTTACTGTATATCTCTGAAACCATGCCCCTGCTGTATATCTCCGAAACCATGCCTTCGCTGTATACTTCCAAAAGAATGCCTTCATTGTATATCACTGAAACCATGCCTCTGCTGTATATCTCTGAAACAATGTCTTCATTGAATACCTCCGAAACCATGCCTTCACTCTAAATCTCTGAAACCATGCCTTCGCTGTATTTCTCTGAAACCATGCTTTTGCTGTATATCTTGGAAGCCAAGCTTTCGCTGTATTTCTCTGAAACCATGCCTTTGCTGTGTTTCTCTGAAACTATGCCTTTGATGTATATCTCTGAAACCTTGCCTTCACTGTATACGTCTGAACCTTGCATTGCTGTATATCTCGGACATCTCGCCTTTGCTGAATATCTATGGAACAGTGATGATGTTTTCACTGTATACCTCTGAAATCATGCCTTCACAGTATATCTCTGAAACCATGCCTTTGCTGTATACCTCCGAAATCATGCCTTCGCTGTATACCTCCGAAACCATGCCTTCGCTGTATATCTCCGAAACCATGGCTTCACTGTATATCTCTGAAACCATACCTTTGCTGTATATTTTTGAAACCATGCCTTCGCTGTATATCTCTGAAGCAATGCTTTCGCTGTATATCGTTGAAGCCATGCACCTTTCTACAAGGTACAGTACTGCCACCTTCCAATTACCCAATCCCCTGCCGACCATCTGTAAAGGGCCTGCAGGCTGTGCAATATTACCTGCAGGGGATTCTCCAACGCGGTACTCTGCATGTGTGAGTTACCTGGACACCCACTAAATATTAGGGACGGCGAGCAAAGCACTAATTATCCAATCCCTTCCAGACCATTTACACGTATTCCCCAGAGAATCTGACATGTCTGAATTAGGTGACCAATAATATCCTCTGCCAGGGATTATCAAAACGCCCTACAAGGGATATCAAACAGCCTTCAGATCATCTGTAAATGGCCTGTGAGGGATTGGGTATTGTAAAGTGGAAGATGTGTTTGGAAGATGTGTGTCGTGTGGATTAGAACTGGCCGACATGTAGTATGGGCCCACCAACTTGACAGTCATCTGTCTGGGCACTACCGGTTGATGAACTTTGACCATTGATCACTTTTCCTTCTAGGCACAAACCTGCTCACTGTATGGATCTGGTATTTTATAATGCAACTTGTCGGATAGTGGCCGCAGTTATTTCCGAAAGTACCACCATCCTTACAGCTAGTTGTTCAGCACTAGTATATTCTAACAGATCTTAAATTGCTGTCTGGGGTTTACAAACCGACTTAAGAGATTAATTCATATATATGTCTCAATACGAGAAAAATAACGAGAAAACCTTCTCAACTTTCTACATCATTATATTCCGACTGCAGTTTCGAACGTGATGTTCTTCTCACGGAATGGTCTTGTCTCAATACGTATATAGAATTTATTATCTATTCTTCTCTCTCTGACAGCCAGATCCTGTACAGGGCACCCTCACGGACTGGGTTGACACTGTGTTAGATCCAAAGGTAAGTCCTTACCATACTACAAGAGTTTTGCTTCATCATCAGAAATTGACTGTGGACAGGACTATTTTGTATATGTTTATAATTTGCAGCAAACTAAGAAAACAGACTGATCTGCCAAAGCTTGACCAAGGCTATGGTCTAATAAATACAGTTGAAGGGCCATTCCCTCGTTTGGCTCTGATAAGAGTGAATCATAAGGACATTGTTTTTCCTTACATTGGTGATCTTTACTAGAATATTTTGAAACATAGCGGGTCGCCATATATTAACCCACTTTAATAAAAGGAAGAAAGTAACAGAACTTTAAATGTTTGATTATTTTCACTGTTGGTATGGTATGAAACATGTTATAGAATTTTCGGTTTTCAAGACGACAAGGGCTTCAGCGCGATCTTAGATATTATAACGCAATGTGGTCTGTTGACTCGGGTGATGGTGTCTATATAACCCAGATAGATTCCAGTTCGGCTCCGAGATTTCTCGAAGACTTGGTAGCCTCTTTAGATGAGACAGGATACAACAACAACAGAGTCCATGTCTGCTGAATATTAAGCCAATTTATTGTATATTCATTCCACCTAACTTAAGAACGATCGGCGGCATTCGGCGGGCAGACCAACGCAGCTTCATTAACATCGGACCATTTGTAAATGCCTTTCAAACTGGAGATGGTACATCTATCATCGAGGCATGATGATGAATTAGTCTGCCTGTACACACCGACCATTCCTATATAAACAATTCTAGTATATTACAGGGGCAAGGTAACCTGTCAAACTCTCAGAACAGTTGTGACTTCCCACTCGGCTATCTGTCTCATTTTTTATACATGTACTTGCACATCAGATTCGGAATCACAAAGTGCAATTCAGTGCAATTGCATAACCATTTTCTATATTAAACCCATATAAATTGAAGATATATGACTGTTTATATTTTACAAAACCTGGCCTAAAAGGTCATGAAACGGAATCTCGAGGATAGCTTAAAATCAGAACACATAATAATATATCAAGTTTGTACGCACACAAATTACTGCAATTTAAAATTGGTGAATGAAAAGTTTACGTAACTGTATGGTGGATAAGAAATTCCATATTTCACAATGTGAACAGTTACAGACCCAGAAAAGTAGTTTTAAATGTGTTCAGGAAGCATTTGAGTGACGACATGTTCTTGTTCTGATACAAGTAAATGCTTTTGTACTTTGGTGTAGGTAAATTGTGTTTTGGTTGCCTTTGATCGGCACATCAGCTTCAGGAAGCTCCTAAAGGCAGCAAGCTATGCAGGCAGAGAAGGCTGTCTATTCCTGGCCACCAATGAGGATAGCTGTTCACCATGTATTGCTGAGATGGTTATACCAGGTATGTGAGTGAGCACAGTAATCCCTCTAATAATTCAATCCCCTATCAAAATTCAGTTACCCCAATTTTTGGGGATAAAATTCAATTAGCTATTGTATTAAATTTGATCGCCCTCTAAAATCATCAAAGTAATGAAAAAGTAATGGATTATATGTACGATTTTGACCCATATTGTCAACCCCCTGTTCTAATAAATTTGATCACTCCCTGATTTTACTGCAGGAAATTCACTTCCTATGATTGAATTATTAGAGAGATTACCGTACTGTGAATCTTTTTATCATCACATCATCAGAGTATAGCTGTGAACACTCATCTTTCTGTTCATCAACAGGTCATTCTTCATTTAAACAGTTCTGATCATGTCATCTTAATCCGTACTCTTGGAAAAGAATTTTACATGGGTGGGATGAAATTGAAATTAACTTCTTCTCTAGAACTGAAAATGTGAAAGGGAATTAGCAGTGTAATGAAATTATCATTCAATTTAAATTTAAGGAATATAACACTGTATAAACTAATGAATGTATGAGTATGCATCAGTATAACTTATCAGCCATACAGATTGGCGATCCATTGTGTCCTGTACATATATCTCATATACATGTATATAAATTAACACAATAGCACTTGAACACTTGGCAATAACTTGTTATGGTAGTTCAAAATCTTGTGTTGTTGTCATACCCAGGCGCAGGAACTATGGTGGCTGCAGTAAAAACAGCAGCTGAGAGACAGCCTATTGTGGTGGGCAAACCAAACAAACAAATGTTCACAATATTACAGGAGACTTTCGGGTTGGACCCAGCGAGAACGATCATGGTCGGAGATAGGTAACTAACATTCAAATTTCATAATTATTTCTCTATAGGATACATCCTTAGTGTATGTACGTACGCCTCAAAATAGAAAAATTTCCCTCTATTGTCATTTACACACAGGCCAAACATTTTTACTCTTGCATCCCCCCCTTTGACTTTGATTTTTTGTCCCCAGCGACATTAGTGGGGGAGGGGGACTTAGAAACACCGGGCGTCCTTAATTCCGTTATTCCGTTACACATTTCTTGTCCGATCAATAACTCGAGAACCGTTGAACCGATCGACTTCAAACTTGCAGAGTGTCTTGCCATCGATGAGAGGACGGTTGGGATTGCTTTTCAGTTACCAGCGTAATCCAAGATGGCTGCAATCAGCCATCTTGGATTTCAGCAGTTGTATCTTTACACATTTCTTGTCCGACCAATAACTCGAGAGCCGTGTAACCGATCGACTTCAAACTTGCAGAGTGTCTTGACATTCAAGACACTCGAAAGAGAACGGTTGGGATTGCTTTTCAGTCACCTGCGTAATCCACCATAACTGGTGCTCCTGGCGGGGGACGTGGACCTCTACGGTCGATTTTTTTTTTTTTATTATTTCATAGATGCCTCCATGCCCATACCAGCCAGACAAATGCAGGACATTATCTACAGCTTAAAACGGGTTGAAGAACACTTGACAGCTGTTGGCATCTTAAGAATTCATAAACTTTCACGTTAACACCCCAAATTTGAAATTTGGGATAGTGATCAATGATAACTACTAGTCTGAACATGTTTATTCTCTCAACAGGCCTGCAAGTGCCTCCTCTGTTTCCTATATTGTCCTATATTATTGAGTCATTCCTATATTTTCCTATATTTTACTCAAAACCTCCTATATTTCCTATATTTTGACTTTCACCAATGCTCTAAAATGAGTCAATCTGGCATGAGAAAATACATCTCAGAAACATTTCAATCTCTCTTTCTTGGATCAAGCAGCAGAACAGGTCTTCTCAATCACCACTATGACCGCATTCAGTGGAAATAATTTCAGGGCTCCCACTGGCCCTATTTTCCCCTATATTTTCTGTTCTCCCCTATTTTCCCCTATATTTTCTCAAATTTGACCGATTTTACCCTATTATTCCTGTATTTTCAGGATTATTCTTGCTTTTTCGCGCAGCTCTGACCTTGTATTTATTGTGGCACATATACACGAATAGTTGGCTTACTTAAAGCCTCCAAAATAACAACGCAACCGAGTCGGAAGTGTCCAAACTAAATTGTACTGTGTCTCTTCTTTACTACCTTGTCCCCGTGATGAGTACAGCCCTGGATTTTCCCCTATATTTTGGTCATTATACCCCTATATTTACCCTATATTTTGGCCATTATGTACCTATATTTTGTCCTATATTTTGGTTATGGATCAGTGGGAGCCCTGTAATTTTATTAAACACCAGAAAACTACCAATTTGGAACATACAGTGTAGTAGTGACCTGTATTACACTCCCCTATTTCCCATGTTTTATTAAGCAAATTCCTATATTTTGCCAAATTTCGTCATATATTTTCACTGTGAGCCACTTGCTGGCCTGTCTCAAATACAGACTGTCGTCATCTGATTTTAATTTGTGGTGAAATTATGAAGAGTTTCATCCACCAAATATTTGTATCAGTTATCAATGTTATCTATTCTTCCCAGGTTGAGCACAGACATTGCCCTGGCTCACAACTGTGGGTTGAAGTCCCTGCTGGTTTTGACGGGAATATCAACGCTCAAAGATGTGGAGAATGCCAAGAAGAGCTCTAACTCTGCTCACAAATCTTACATACCAGATTATTATCTAGAGACATTAGGGGATTTAGGTACTTTTATTAACAGTGAAGACTCGGAGCCTGTGTAAGGGTAGTAACAGTGTGTCTGTATTAGTATCAAACCCAAAATATGGTGAAAAACTCAAAGACGTGGGCAATGTGTTGTTGTCGTCTGTTTGTCTGCCTGTGGACACGATATCTTGTGCGTGATTATTATCATGCATTTTAATGTCATACCACAGATGAAGCTGGTTTATTGGTCAGAAGCCTACTGAAAATGGCAGACCTGCAAATTCTAGTATTTGCAATATTTGTTGAATGATTAAAGGAGAAGAAAACAAGTGACTAATGTATACACTGAAAGAAAGATCTATCTCCCCCGTATCCAAAAATGTAAGCAAACATTTTTTGCGATGTTTACCGCCGATCTATTCATATCGAAACATCAAAAACTGGAGCCTGTGGACCAACCACCTCACTGGGGGTCTAATAACACCGACATCAACCACCTCCACCAGTCAGATTTTTGGACCGGATTCGGGGCCTTCGCGCACATCGCCGGAAGTGACATCATATATAATAAAATAAATGTTTACCGAACATTTCGTTTACTTTTCAAGTCTGCATAATCCCTCTGTTGACCTAACGTTAAAAATAATTATCTGGAGATAATTTTCCCTGTTTATCTTGACAGAGCATATGAAAAGTAGTTCGCTCATGTGCAACACTAAGGGAGTTGTTCGGCCGGATGCAAACTGAACCGTGCGTTGGTTGGTTTCCCCTAAACTTCATAGCAACGTAGTAAAGGTCAACTTCCGCTACTGGTGGCAGGGATGGTAATTGAGCCTGCGAAATGGAGCATGCGCTGTGAGGAGGTTGCCTGTGGACAGATTCATAAGTGCCGCCATTACAAGGGCTTGCGTCTATTTTAACCAATCAGAAATGCCGAAAACATATTGTGCGCATCGCTGCGTGACGTCAACCGGGCTTGATACTCACTTCCGCCCTGTACGTTAAAGTATGAGAATCTCTGGGGACTGCAGGTTTATATTTTCTATACTGTTATAATATGAGTGGTAGTGTACCAATATTTCGGAAATACACGGGCATCATGGGGCAGTGTGTGGCGTTTGACTGTTCTAACAGAAGTGGGAATCCAAACATTCCAAAGACCGTGGCATTTCATCGTTTCCCAATGTTGAAAGCAGATGTGCGGAAAGAGTGGTTGCTTTATATTTTCACCTTCCCCGCTTGAGAGCGGCGAGGCTCGGGTGACGTCACACGCTTAGACGACTCGAGCCAAAATGGCGGCATGCAAGCTTGACAGACAACGATGCGCAGGTTGAACGCCGATTTAATCGAGTAGAAAACATCGCAAAAAAATATTTGCTTACATTTTTGGATACAGGGGAGATAGATCTTTCATTCAGTGTATACATTAATCACATGTTTTATATGCAACTAGTGATTGACTAGAAGCCTATACCAGTTGACTGACTTTGACCTATTTTTCCAAAGTCATATACTGTTTATTACGATATAACATGAAATATAGCTAGGCTTTCAAAATTAATACCACTATACATCTGGCAATGGTCCAGAAGTGTATATAAGATGACTGACCTTGACCTGTTTTGTCCATGTCAGATTAGATTTAATATGCCATTTCATGAAGGATTATATCTACATTGTCCATATGTATACTACGCATGCAACTGATGAGGGACCTGAAGTCTTGAATATTACTGACCTTGTCTTGTATTTTTAAGGTCAATTCTATATGTTAAGTCTAAGATCTCCGAATTCATGTTCCACATGCAATGATATAAGAACTGACCAGAATTTTTCACCTGTTGAAGATGACTGACTTTGATCTATTTATCCAAGTTCAGAATTGATAATTCGTACCAGAACCTCAGCGCAAAATTTTCCAATCAATTAGACAATAACTGATAGCTGAGGGGTATTATTGGGGGTCCACTGGGCTATTTTTTTCTATTTTGATACATCGCAGACATTTCAGGTCCCTCAATAATTTTTATTGCGTGGTGGAGGGATGTATTTTGGCCAGCAAATAAGGCACCAGTCCTGCTCATCCCTCCATCCTCCCATTAGTGATGTATCCAAAACTCCATTTTATTCAACCGTACCTTCCTATCATTCTCCCCACCGGTATAGTCACAATTCCACTCCAGGGGCAATTGTTAGGAGTGAAAAAGGAACCGATCGTTTCCCAGCTAGAGCAATATATGTATATGTTCAAATCACTCTGAGTGTTCAATACAGGTATATGGTCTACGGTGCTCTGAATTGAAAGAAATGTTATGTTAATGAGCTGATATACTTACAAGTAATACTGCGGAAAAGTTTTTAATAAGTTACATAACTATTTTACAGCTCACCTCCATTTTTCAATGAAATAGAACTTGGCTAGCTTTGATATTAAACGCAATTTAATATTTCTTATTGTAGTGTTTGCTTGTGATATACACATGTAATCTCATGAACCTCAATGTTTGTTGTAACCTGAAGTCGGTCTCGTTATAAACCAATCTTGGCTCATAAAAGCAACGGTGGGGGACGGGGGGAGACGTGCTAACCTAGTTAGTCAACTTGTGGACAGCCATCTATTACTCCGCTTTATCCTTAGCTATTGTTCTAATGTACAAGATGAATCTGCATATATGTTGGCATTACAAATCTCGCCTTGGAGAACAATTGATTGCTTCCAATTTTTTTTGATACTTGTTTTATGGATCTACTTTTGAGGATATCCAAGTATTTGAAAGCCTTTTCGATTTGCAAAAATCAATGGATGAACCGAATGTTTTCAAACTTAGCATACACGATACTTGTACCAAGACATTCCCGAAGCGATTTGTGACTTCGTCTGTCAATTCGGTATAGACGGCACGGACCAGTTAAAATCGTCGGATTTTAAACGTGGAAAGTGAATATATATATACATGGTATCAGACCTATTACGCAATTCCTAAAATTGTGGGTTAGAAGTTGAAAATTATTTACCTTGACATGAAAACACTGGCAGATGACTGCCTTCGTTGATATGTCTTTCACTGTATTATTACCACTGCCGCAGATTTTGACTACAATGTAGTCATTTCTCACTTGTTGCTATCAAAAACTCTATATTACTAGGCTTCCAATGAAAATCGGAAGACATTATTATTGTTCAGAGCCAGAATGGCTTGAAGCTCTTTGTTTTTGTTCAGAATATTTTTGTTCTTCTGTCATATTTTTCGCATGCGATATGTCAAATTATTTATTATAGTCCTTCAATGCATCCACCATCCCACACTGAATTTATATAATATTTCAATCTTTTACAAGCTAATGCTAAAGCATCTTCTGCATTCAACCAAATCTTTCAGGCTATTACATATGTATTTTCCATTCATTGTGTACCAATATATACTGAATAAAATGGCTAAGGGGTTGTTGCACTTTTAGGTGCTGCCTCATGTTTTTTTTCTTCTTTTTTTACATAATATTTTTTGTTACTTAAAAAGTATTGCTCCCCGTTTTGCTATTTCATATGTATTAATCCCTGTTTTCATACGTAAGTTCTATTTTTAGAGCATCACCTCAGTTCTATTTTTAGATTCTGGCATCATTGTTAGTACACCTGTTCTATTATTTCCTGTTCCTTTGTCTTTAATTCTCGACAGACTTGCACGCCGCATCTACGTAGAACAATGGTCTCTTCATCAACAAAGAGCGATGAGTCACGCTATTGATTGTCTTCATAGCTAAATTTATATCTGCCCACATACAGACACTATATAGAAAACCCCAGTTTTATTGTTATTTCCTGCTCCTTTGCCTTTATTTCTTGACAAACGTGCCCCGCACCTATGCAGAACATTAGTCTCCTCATAAACAAAGAGTGGTGAGTCATAATATTTTTAATTTCCCTGCTCCTTTGTTATTTCTCGACAAGTACAGACGCGTCTAAGCAGAACAATGGACTCCCCATAAACAAAGAGCCATGAGTCATACTCTAGATCCTGTGTTGAATGTGACGATTTTAATCAACGTCACAAAACATTGTTGCAGAAACTTATAAAACAGGGCTACACCACCAAGCGCCTCCACTCAAAGTTTCTCAAATTTGGCGATACATATCGCATGCTGATACCAACATACGAGCGTAGCGTGCAAGATCTATGGTGTTACGTTTCGTAACTTGTGTCTAATTCAGACTTAGGATTTTTTTTTCTTTTATAATGCATTACATCTTACACATGTAAATTATGAAGCATGGAATAACACAGTATCATTATTATGGCATATTCTACTTAAAAACCTGCTTGCATGTACTTATAATAATCAGATAATCATTGAAGTTTATCTTGAGCTATGTTCTGATTATTAAAATGCGATTGCTAATGTAAATAGAAATGCCCTATGTCAAAAGTTAAAGGCGCCTCATTTACATAATATAATTGCACAATTTGATACCTTACGAATAATCACATTTAATGCGCCCTTTCCACATTAATCGTTGGACAATGCTGTCTTGTCCCAGTGGTGGCGAAAGGTGCACAGCACGTGGACCCCGTGTGATCTCCGGTTCGTTCTCATGATCCCTCCCTTATGTTTATAACATGGAGTGGGTTTTCCATGTATTGATAACTGATGTAAATATGATAATATGAATGGATCAAATATCCCAATACAGGACTAATAATCTTACATTTATGATAATTTTGACAACTTCGGGTCGAAAATATACCAGTCATTATCCATTAAAATATATTCTGGGCTAACCCTATCTGGCTTGTGCTTTTGGGGATCTGTCCAGGGGGCGGGGGCATTTCGCCCCCCCCCCCCCACACTCCGAAAATATTTTTAAAAAATGTGCTAAGGTAATGTAAAGCATTATCGAATAATATAGTATGATAATTTACGCATCAATGCGACAAGGAGATGTCATTATATTTATCGATTATTCAAATATTATTTACGATTTTCTGCTTTCCTAGGACACACAAAATAACTAAACCTAATTTTGTCAAGCCCAAGCCAAATCATACCACAAGATCGTACCATTACTTCCAAATATAATTAACAAATAATATAAATATTGTTTGTATCAAGGCATTTTAATTCTCTCCCTCCCTTCTCCAAAACTCTTCATAATTTTGATCACTTAAAGGGAAACTTAAGTGGAAAATTAAAACTTCTGTGGGGGAGATATTTTGCTGCCATATATTTCTGAAATTGCCCCCATTGTTCTCAATTTTTATTTTGTTTTTTCATTTTTTTTGCTTGTAAGTATTTCCCCTGGTTGATGAGAAACTTTCTGGAACTGGTCAAAATTTGATATGCAAATGAGGTATTGGTGAGTTAATTAGATAGACAAATAAGGATATTTAGGATTCTGATATCTTTGCTGTCCATGAACTTGTTTAAGGAGGTGTGTTAGTTGAAATGAATTTTTGATAAATATGAAACGCATAGACCTTTGTTACTCCATATTCTTTAATAAGATATCATAACCCGTGCAATTTCAAAATAAAGCCCTTTGTAACCTGTTGATATGAGAACCGTATTTCTATAAATGCTTAGAACTTTTTAGAACTAGTTTTCATGATGCTATAAATAAGCAATATTACAAATAATGAGATTAGACTTATAATAGATTTGTGACAATTCCAGTATAATCTAGCTCATTATCTTGAGTATTTCGTGACATCACCAAATATCATTTGCAATAAATTCCATCAATAGCAGATTTAAACTTCAAACGCATTGTCTCTGTAACCGTGGCCTAAAACTGGACCCTAGAACATTGGGGTTCCCCTTTAAATTGCCGATACTAGTAATCAGAAAGATCAAAGCGCAAAGTCACAGACGGAAATATAGGTATTATTATCATGTATGTAAAGGTAAAGTTGCAAGGGGTGAATGGATGTACAAAATTCTGAAGTCTGAAGTCGGAAGTCAGAAGTCAGAAGTCAGAAGTCGGAAGTCGGAACCGGAAGTCGGAAGTCGGAAGTCAGAAGTCGGAAGTCGGAAGTCAGAAGTCGGAAGTCGGAAGTCAGAAGTCGGAAGACAAAATCAAAATAATCAAGTTTAATCAAGTTTTGGAGAAGGGAGGGGAGAGAATTAAAATGCCTTGATACAAACAATATTTATCTTATTTGTTAATTATATTTGGGAGTAATGGTACGATCTCGTGATATGATTTGGCTTGGGCTTGACAAAATTAGGTTTAGTTATTTGTGTGTCAGAAAATCGTAAATAATATTTGAATAATCGATGAATATAATGGCATCGCCTTGTCGCATTGATGCTTAAATTATCATACTATATTATTCGACCATGCTTTGGAAGTAATTGTGATCAGTTGAATAGAATTTAAAATATTTACGGGGGGGGATCCCAAAAAGCCCAGGCCAGATAGGGTTAACCCAGAATATATTTTAAATGTTAATGACTGATATATTTTCGACCTGAATAGTAGTAGGGAGCAACCCGCTCGAGTCATATTGACCTTTGACCTCAGAAATTTGCATATGACGTCACTTCCGGTTGGGGTGAATGGGGCGTGACCTTTGGACATGTCCAGACCTGTTTGTCTGGGTTTTTTCCGCACCATGGCATGCCGCCATTTTGTATCAAAATGTGGGGTGCAAAATGGCGCCATGATCCGCCATGTTGCATCAAAATGTGGGATGCAAAATGGCGGCGCCATTTTGTTTCAAAATGTGGGGTGCAAAATGGCGGCATGATGGGTGGCGCCATCTGTACACTCTGAACGCAAGGGAGACAACTCGATCTGACAGAGTTTGGCCGCCATCTTCAATTTTGTGGAAAAGGGGATGTATTCTTCCGCGGTGATGCGGTCCTGGCGGTGATGCGGTCGCGGGAAAAAGCTTTCGCGGAGAAAAAGTAGTCCCTAGATAAAATGATCCGATTGGGTCGAATGAGGTATCAAAGTGAAGCGTTCGTGAAGGGGCATCTAATGGGCTGGGTGTGGGGTTGAAATATCGGCATTCTGCGCATGCGCGGTGGCCAAAGGGTATGGAAATAGACGTTTTGGGATCTAGGGGAGCCTCTAATGGGTCGATGGGGTCGTATGATGTATCAAAGTGAAGCTGGGTGTGGGGTTGAAATATCGGCATTCTGCGCATGCGCGGTGGCCAAAGGGTATGGAAATAGACGTTTTGGGAGCTAGGGGTGCCTTTAATGGTCCAATGGAGTTGTATGAGGTATCAAAGTGAAGCCTAGGTAAAGGGGCATCCAGTCATGTGTTGGTGCATGTAAATTTTTTCCTGAAAAAAAAAACGGAACACGGACTTTATCGAAAAATCCGGGAAAATGCCTATACGGGGTATGGGGGGTATATAGGTCGCCGGGCTTAACGGGGCTTGCCTATCAATAGAGTTATCTCCCACTAGTTCCAGGGTGGGTGTATGTAAAAATTTCATGAAAAAATACGGAACACGGACTTTATTCTAAATTACGTGAAAATGCCTATATGGGGTATGGGGGTATAGGACCATCCTGGGAAACCTACTTCTCGACATTTGCGGTATAGGTTGTGGGGTCTCGTTTTCTTAGTCTCGTCAAGACAAACATGATAGCAAGTGTCGCGGAGCGAATCGATGAATACGTTTGCGGTATGGTTGTTTGGATTTGTTTTCTTAGTCTCGTCATTTAGAACACGATAGGAAGTGTCCCGGAGCGTAACGGTGAATTTTTTGAAAAAAGTCACCGAGGCCTGGGTAGGCCCATAGGCCTATACCGCATGGCTATGGGTGTATAGGTCCATACAGTGTGGACGTTTTGGAGTCTAGGTGGGCCACCAATGGTCCGATGGGGTGGAGTGAGGTATCCATGTGAAGCATTCATGAAGGAGCATCTGATGGGCTGAGTGTGGGGTTGAAATATCGGGATTCTGCGCATGCGCGGTGGCCAAAGGGTATGAAAATAGACGTTTTGGGAGCTAGGGGAGCCCCTAATGGTCCAATGGAGTTGTATGAGGTACCAAAGTGAAGCCAAGGTGAAGGGGCATCCAGTCATGGGTCGGTGCATGTAAAATTTTTCCTGAAAAAAAACGGAACACGGACTTTATCGGAAAATCCGGGAAAATGCCTATATGGGGTATGGGGGGTATATAGGTCGCCGGGCTTAACGGGGCTTGCCTATCAATAGAGGTATCTCCCCCTAGTTCCAGGGTGGGTGTATGTAAAAATTTTCATGAAAAAATACGGAACACGGACTTTATTCTAAATTACGTGAAAATGCCTATATGGGGTATGGGGGTATAGGACCATCCTGGGAAACCTACTTCTCGACATTTGCAGTATAGGTTGTGTGGTCTCGTCAAGACAAACACGATAGGAAGTGTCCCGGAGCGAAACGGTGAAATTTTGAAAAAAGTCACCGAGGCCTGGGTAGGTCCATAGGCCTATACTGCATGGCTATGGGTGTATAGGTCCATACGGGGTGGACGTTTTGAAGTCTAGGTGGGCCACCAATGGTCCGATGGGGTCGAGTGAGGTATCCATGTGAAGCATTCATGAAGGAGCATCTGATGGGCTGAGAGTGGGGTTGAAATATCGGGATTCTGCGCATGCGCGGTGGCCAAAGGGTATGGAAATAGACGTTTTGGGATCTAGAGGAGCCCCTAATGGGCCGATGGAGTTGTATGAGGTATCAAAGTGAAGCCTATGTGAGGGAGCATCTGACTGGACTCAGCCAATCAGAAGCGAGTATTTTGACCCGGTGCATTATGGGACATATCCAAGATGGCGGCGTCAGGTCACGCTGCGCATGCGCAGTGGACAAAGGGGTACGGAAATAGACGTGTTAGGGTCTAGGTGGGCTCCTCATGGGCCTATTGTGTCGAGCGAGGTATCCATGTGAAGCCTAGGTGAGGGGGGCTAGACTAGGGTGTCGTTTCCATTCTGCTGCGCAGGTCACGTGGGTTGTGACGGTTTTACTAAAACTACCCCCAAACCCAAGAAGAGTTCCAATGTTCAACCTCCAGGGTGTTTTCTCGGCCCGGCCCGTCCCGGCCCGGCCCGGCCCGCCCCGGCCGCAGCGCGCGCGCGCGTCATCACCGGCAGTGCGCGCGCGGGACAAAAGGTCACATCCAGGTCAAACGGTCCAAAGTCCAATGAGACAATGTTGCGGCATTGATATATACAGAGCTTGAGCACAAAAAGGGGATTCTAGATGAACCTGGGAAAGATGGGCAGTTCCATTTGGACCAATCAGCGGTCGAGAAAAAGAGCCAATCAGCGGTCGAGAAAAAGAACCAATCAGCGGTCGAACAATCAGCCAATCGAATTGGGGTACTCACGGTGTGCTTTCGCCTACGTCCGCGCCTACATCTGGGTTCTTGTACACCCGGGTAATGTTTTCTGGACATGGATGGGTTACCTTTGGCTCCATTCTAGGCCACTGATTGGCTAATACGGTGTTCAAAGCCATTTTCATGCATTATGCTCATTTTACTTATAGTAATAAACTTAATCTATACGTGTTGGACGAGTCTTCGCTTACCGTCTTCCTTTACACGCACCTCAATGAAATGCCAGCTCCAAACCTAGACCAAAACACGTACTTGGTCTGTGGGCTGATTTCATTGGCTCTCTATTTTACTATAGTGCTCTTGCATGTAACATTGATGGGTTACATTTTGGCCCCATCCTACACCACTGATTTCAGTTTGACTGAATCTCCACATTGGGCATTGATGCATTATGAACAAGACACACAAGACAGGGGTTTTTTTGGTGAGATATCATTTTTTTATTCAGAACAACAACAACGTGAAAACCACGTGAAATCAAGCCCAGAACAGGGGGCTTGTACATTGAAAGAACTGAAGCCCAGAACAGGGGGCTTGTACATTGAAAGAACTGAAGCCCAGAACAGGGGGCTTGTAAACTTAAGCCCAGAACAGCGGGCGTGTTTACATTGAATGAACTTAAGCCCAGAATGGGGCTTGTACATTGAAATGATGGTGGCCCAGTCATATACGAGTACATCGCGTTCCTCGGCCTTGGGGTACTCGTCAAACATCTGTACGATGGTAGATAAGGGTCTTCCCCGGCATCGATGGTACAGGTAAAACAAGCAATATTGTCCGCACACGCTACTGGTCAGGCTTTGCAACGTTTGACTGTTCCAACACCACGTCTTTGTGCCTTGATCCTTGAAGTCTGTTAAATCGGTATGGAGGGGTGGCAGGCCGTACGGGGCAAAGTATTCGCCCTGCTGTTCTGTCAAGTACACGCCCACCCAATGTTCACCGGGCCGATCCATCGAGTCCGTGTTGAGAACGTAAGCAGCAGGATACATACGGTCTAATGGGAACACATCTCCGGCGAACACCCCTTGAAACACCATACGTGTCTCTGGGTCATTCTCCAGCACGGTGGTTATCTGGTCTGTATCCATGTTAGGTGGAGAAGTCACACAGGACGTTGCGCGCTTTGCCCACTTGAATGATGTTGTCAAACTCGGCGTAGCAGATCACATTGACAGTGCTCCGGAGGGCTCGTTGAAAGTGGATTTCCAACCGTAAATTGCCTTGCTTGGATAGGGCCAGCTGATGGTCGTTCTCTAAGGTAGGGGTCAGATCGAAACAGAACAACGTGTATCCGTTCCTGTAGTCCTCCCGACTGATGAAATTCCCTTCGTCCTGGTTGATTTGACCGGTGGCTGTAAACAGGCTCTGATAGGCTCGAATGAAATTCGCGCGCCCAAAGTTCGGTGTTAAGGCCGTGGCTGGCACCTGTTGTCCATCCACATGCAGGGCCACAAAATTGATGCCGAAATGTTTAAAGTCAAACGGATTCTCTGGGTAGGCTCCACTGAAACTGGTATTTTCCACACAGGCCAGGATCAATCGCTTGGGTAGTTCCCCCAGGAACAGGTTTTCTTTGTTGGCGCTCATATTTCCAGCAGACACAGAGAACACTTTGGTTTGTACACGTCGGATAGGGTACTGGGCTGGTTTTATTTCCAAGGCTTTCATGTGTCCCAATTGAACGGCTGGATTCGGTTTCACTTTTCGGACATACAGGACTGCGTCTTCGATAACAATCTTATAGTCAGCTGCATGCCCGTCTACGTTAGTGGCCATCAAGGCGAAGGTCGGAGGCGCCCGTATCAGTCGGATTTTGATGGGGATCTTGTTCAAGCGGTACCGGTCTTGCATGAACATGTCTGCGTGCAGTCGACCCATCATATCCACCGCAACGCCGTTCGCGGTCAAAGCCTTCCGTTGGCTATATCCCGTATTGTCGTTCTCTGCGCCCATGTGCTCGGCTTTGTCCTGGTAGAATAAAGCGGCTGTCAGTTGAGATTTTTTAGCCTCTCGTCCATGCGACAACAGCGTCTCGATGTAGGCTCGATAGGGGTACGTGTTGGTCGAGTCACTGATGAGTATGTCGCTGAGAAATATATCCACCTGTTGAAACATCGAGTGCAGCCAGAGATTCGTCGGGCCTACCGTTGCTTGGTCGGCGATTCTGGTGGCATCTCCATTGACGATCTTGGCTTTCACATACAAGTATGTATGGGCTAAATCCACATAGGCCGTATCCGCATTACTGATGGTGAACTCGATGGGCCCTGTTGCGTTGATGCTGGACAGCGGGAGATGCTCCACCCACAACCCTTGTTCGGCACTGGTCTGTGTGGGCGCGACGGTCCACAAATCAAATTCACTGTTGGTGGAGGGGCAGGACTCGGCGTGGATCAAGGACATCTATTAAGAAAAGATATCCCGGGTCTTCGATGTGCGTCGTCGCTGGGTCGGTCGTCGACTGGTGCGTGGTCTCGGTGGGTCTTTTATTCCCTACGGTGCGTTGTGCTTTGGCCATCAAGACGCCTCCCGCTTCTTTGGCCCGCCGTTTCAAGGCTTCTTTGGGTGCCGTACCCCCAAGACATCACCGGCCACTTGCAGTCCACTGCGTACCGCTTGTTTGTCGATTGCTTTCACCCCACGCGTCACCAAGGGCAGGAACGTTTTGACGATGTTCCACAGTCCATGTCCACGTTGCATGCGTGCACCACTAAAAACCGGAAAGCCACCCCCGGCCTGTTGGGCATAATAGTCTATATAGCTGCGTGCATCGCACTCGTAAGGTACTTTCATTATGCGAAAGTGGGGAGCACGTGCTTGTCGAAAATGAAGTGTCAGCACCACATTCCCGCGTTCGAATGCCACCGGTCGTCCCGTGTCATCTCTTATATCCACCGTGATCGTGTTGATGTCGGTTTGTCGTAGGGGCAGGTAGAGCATGTGGGTGAAACTGTGGGTGACTTGATCTCCATACAACTTTTTAATGGGCACCACCCGTAACAGAGGTGTGTTGATATCGCCCACGATGTGGTTGTCCACCACGTCCGAGTAGACGTAGAGTCCGTACATACCCGACTTCATATCCATCGGGATCTCGCCTTGGTGGGTGGTGGGACCAGCGAACGTCCGTAGATCGAAGCCCAGCATTTGCTGTAGGATAGGACTCAGTACGACACTCGCGTTGGCGGTGACGATAAGCTCTGCCTTGTCGTTGTGTGCGTTGTAATCGAAGTTCACGTGATTCTTGAAGGGATAGGCTTTGATGGGTTTTGAAGTATTCGTGACCTCCCGTGGAGCCTTATAATGCAACAGTCTTGACAGCCCACCCATGAACTCCTTGGGAGTATCGTATTGGCCTTCGGGGAGGGTGAGTCGGGTGTCTTTTCCTTCGTAGCTCACGTCGTACCACACTTCATTGGCTCGCACGTTGTACCACGAGTAAGGGTATTGGATATCCACGAGGCCACATTCCCATCGTCCAGGTAAATGCAACGGTTGCGGTAACTGGGTCACGTACTTGGCCACGGTGTTGTCAGGAAACACATCCAGCGAACTGTTACTGAGTAGGGTGAGGTAAAACATGGCGACTGAGCTGTCGTGCTGCTGCTGTTGGTTTTAATAGGTGTTCCAGGCCTTGGGCGGTTGTGTCCGGCGTCGTGTTCGTCGCGTTGACTGGCTACGTGTCACGGCTCTGGAAATGTGGGGTGTCCTGATCAATGGTGGTTTTTTAAAGGTCTGAAAAGAATGTGCCCGTTGTGGTGGTGGAGTTTTGGGGGGTGACTCCGGTTCCCAGTCGGATTCCCAAGAAGGTAGTGGGCCACTCGGCGATTGCTGGGTTCGCTGCATAAAGGCCCAGCGGTGGGGGTTCCCCACCAATTCCTGTGGTACATGCATGTCTTTCAAGCCTTGAGCGAAGACCTCCCATCCTCGAGGATCCGTGTGCGACCTGCGTTTACGCATCAGGTCATTCACTAAATCCGTCATGTGGGTTCCCGGGACCACCTGATCCTAAGGTTCGGAGACCTGTCTTATGCTTGGCCAACTTGGTCTTCTGAGCCGGAGTCAGTGGTACGTTGCCTTTTAACAGGTTGTACCTGATCTCGCACAGACAGCGTACAAGGTCAAGGTCCGCACCGCGTACAATGGTTCGGACTAACTCGGGTGGGGCCGTCTTCAATACACGGAGCGTGGGAGCGTGCTTCCGTACTCGCTCAGACATCATGTACAACTAATGCTAGAACCCACAACTCTGCTCTTTTTATCCACCTCAGAGACAAAGTCAACCCTGCTGTGGTATTCATTCTTTTTATTATCCCCATCATCAAACACACAGACCCCAGCTGGGGGA
The DNA here is from genome assembly GCA_036873755.1 of Hanleya hanleyi. NCBI lineage: Eukaryota > Metazoa > Mollusca > Polyplacophora > Lepidopleurida > Hanleyidae > Hanleya > Hanleya hanleyi. The sequence goes on from JAVTVY010038687.1 coordinate 117,532, forward strand.
GCCACTGTGGGTGTGTTTACATTATTTCTGCATATACACGTGGTGGGCCTCTCCGGGAAAGATGCCGGTCCGTAGTCGAAGGTGCTCGGGGTGGCTTGCTTGAGGTCGGAGAGCATATACCCGAGCTGATGGGTTGTCGCATCTTTGAAGGCTTCCAACGCAAACGGTGTGCGGCCGGGATACATCTGTCTCGCCAGGTGCAGCAGTTGAGTGGTATCTCTCGGGTTTTTGAAGACCACCAGGTAGTGGGCATTTAAGCTGATATTCCGATGTTCTTTGTTTTTACTGAACAGATTCTGCACAATGTAGATGATGCTGAGCCGTCGATGATGGCTGCCTTTGGTAAAGAGTTGGGTGACCCGTGCATCCGTCTCCGCCATGAGATCATCCAGAACCACCAAGGTGTCGGGTTCCAAATCGGCCAGGTTGGGTAGGCCTTCCACGAAGGTGATGTGGGGAATTGCTGCATACGCTTCCTGCCAATCTCCGTAACACCACACGACTCGAGCAATGGGTGGGGTGATCATGCTGTCGGCGTGTTGAAGGAGCTTCCTGACGAAGTGCGTTTTGCCGGAACCCGTCGGTCCTGCGATGACGCAAGTGAAGGGATGCTGCCACCGAGGGTCCATGGTTTGAGGTGTATCCGTTGTCGTGGTATCCCGCTCTTGTAAATTTGGTACGAGTGAACTGGAGTGGTGGGTACAACGTCGGTCGTCGTTGTCTGTTCACTGTGAGGGATGATGGGGGTGGGTACAACGTCGGTCGTCGTTGTCGGTTCACTGTGAGGGATGAAAGCCGGTGGGTGTTCAGACGTACTTGGTGTACTTGGTGTAGATGTTGACTCTATACTTGGTGTGGAGCTCGTTGTGGCTTGTACACGGGGTGTGGTGATGACTGGGCTCGATACGGGGTTGACTGGTGCTCTCTGTAGACCGGTTTTACTGATGGCTGGTGTTCTCAATTGGTTAAGTAACGTGCTGACATAGGCTACGTCGTAAAATACACCTCCGTACAACACACTCAGCAGGGTTAGCAATATCACCACAAAGCCCACTTGCGCTTTGCGCGTTTTGGGAGACGCTGTGTTCAGAGGCAGCTGCTGTTTGTCCATAGCACTGTGGTCGGACGTGGAATGAAGGAGGACCGCAGTGGTGTCTGGCTTTATAGTCGTTTCACCTGGTTGGCAGCGACCCAGGAATTGAAGGAACTGGGCCAGCCTTGCCATTTGAAATGAAACAGTTTGCCACGTCGACGTTCCGTTTTCAAAATCTGCTCCACCGTGTAGTAGTCTTGCTGTGTTTTTACGACAGGCTGTAATTCCGTCTCGTAAAACGTCCCTAGCAACGGTTCCCCTAGAAGATCTTCCAGTTCATAGACCCGCTGCTGTCGGGGTAGGCGCCGTTTAATCAGGAAGTGTTCATCGCTCCAGTTGGGCAAGTAACTTTTCTCGAACTTGCCCTTGACTTTACTGATCCGTACAGGGTCCCCGACCTTGAACACCGCCTTCGGCGTTCGCTGCGATGGCCTGGGGTACAAGACACGCCGGACTTGGGCTTCATTGCGTTGGGTCACGGTAATGGGGGCTCTCTCTATACTCTGATGATAGGCTCGATTGTAACCACTCACAAGTTTCGGGAGAACATCGATGTACCGCCTTGTATTCTTATAGGTGAAATATTTATACATGCGGCCTTTGAATGTCCTGTTGAACCACCACGGAAGCCTTGGTCTCGTTGTACGTATGGAAGAAAAACACCTTCTGGGCTTTCAGAAACTGTTGGAACGGTCTGTTGAGGAATTCCGTGCCTTCGTCGGTTTGCAAATACAAAGGTTTGCGCCCGGTCTTGAAGATATCTTTGAACGCCGCTATGAGATTCGCCCCCGTTTTCGTCCGGATGGGTACCACCCACGCATACTTGGATAGGATATCGATGCACGTCAAGATATACCGATTCCCATCGTTGTGTTTGGCAAAGGCGCTCATATCGACCAAATCCGCTTGCCACTGGGCATCTATTTCTCCCACGATGACCGGGTTCCGTAGAAAATGGCGACGGACAGATCGATGTAAGGTATAGGTGTCTTGTTTTCTTAACCAATCTCGGACTTGGGCACGTTGTATCCCCTGGGGTTTGGCCGCTCGATTAAGAGCCGACAATGCACTATAGGCCACCGGACTGTCGGGACTGTAGTATAAGTTATCCAACACCTTCTCCCAGCGCTTCATGGTGACAAATGGTGATGGACCCTGGCTCTATCGTCGGAGTTTCTTTCTGATTTTCTTCGTTGGCTTCCACAGTGTCCATGGTCAATGACCAGTCCAACTCGTCTGATGACCGCTTGATAAGCACTTGATCCACATCTACCACGGCATCTTCCAATGCAGACCATAGATCAGGGTGAAGGGTAAAATGCACTGTACCTCCATCTAGCCGAGCCAATTGAGCAAAGAAAGGGCCGCGTCTTTGTACACATCGTGACACAAGTGGATGAGGTCGCCGTCCAGCTCACCAGACAACACCCGTTTGAATTTGGTCCAGCCCTCCCGGGACAGACGAATGTGAGCCGGGCACGGTTGTGTAGGGTCCGCATCACAGATGTCTCCCATCTCCTCCATGATATCGACCTTATCCGCATACACGTGCAGGAAAACCTCGGGGGTCAAGCTGAGATACGTCAGTATTATATGCTCCGTCATGGCCAGTACGTGAATGGTACCAGATTTGACTGTCTCTCGTATTTATAGGGAGAACCCCGTGAGATCAAAGGATCAGGTGGTCATGTCACTGGGCTGACTGAGTCTAGCCGGGTAATCAATGGCATCGTCGTCTGGTTCATGGCTAGACATTTGTTCACTGGGTTCTGCCGCCGATTCTCTCAGGGCACGAGCCCACTCCAACTCGTCTGATGACCGCTCGTCCGGTGTAAACAGCTGGTCCACGATAGGCACTACTTTCTCGAAGGCTGTCCACAGATCGGGGTCTAGGGTGAAGCTTCGCGTAGGGTCTTGGTAGCGGCCCAGGCGTGGGAAGAACGGTGCATGGTATACGTAGATGGCATTGTCTATGAGGATGAGGTGTCCGTCGAGCTCGCCGCTCAACACCCGTTTAAATTTGGTCCAGCCGTCACGGTGTAGAGTAACCGTATTCGATACGGTCTCAGCGGGCCACCAGCAAACATCTCCACGGTCTGCTGGTGGACAAGTTGTTGGACTGCACACCCAACAAACATAATGAGCACAACTATAAGAAAAAATATGAAGACAGACCCGAGGAACCTTAGTGCAGGTTTCTCGGCCGAGACCTTTTTCAATCCAAATGACAGATATATTTCTGACAGCAAAGCAAGGCCACGACATCAAACCTTATAATATTGCGCTTGATGATTGTTTAGCACCGAATTCTACATGTAATAATTTCAAAATTTCTAAGTGTGGACATCGTGGATGTCTCACGTGTCCACTCTTTAATACTTCAGCTTCATTTAGTTCCACGTTAACTGGTAACTCATATTCTGTTAACTCGTATGTTGATCTTAGTTGTTCTACTACAAACTGTATTTATTTAGTTTCCTGTAAGAAGTGTGGTCAACAGTATGTTGGCAAGACCACCCAAAGACTCCATCTTAGGGTGAACGGTCACAGAAAATCCGTTAGGAAAAAGCAATTGCTTATAGGTAGGCATTTTTCTGGACCCGACCACGCTGGGATAACTTTAGTATTCAGATCATAGACGTCGTCTATCCATCTACTAAGGATTCCCCTTTTGGATTTGAGAGAAAAATCCGAGAGCGGGAATTATTCTGGACGCTAGAACTTGGGTCAGTGTTTCCGTTTGATTTAAATGATAATGTCAGTGGGTTCGGCAATGCTACAAACCGCCGTTCAAATATATCCAACATTACCCAACTATTTAAACCCCATCAACGGAGACATCGCAGCCATGGTTGGCGAAAGTTTAATAGTTCGATGATTCACGATCATATCACTTTAAATTACTTAGTGGGTTTAACTAACACACCCAATAGTATACATAGCTGACGTACAGTTCTGTATGCGTTACCTCTGAGAGCTTTAGGTCAAATAGCCAGAGATATACAACAATCTCTGTCTTCAGGAAATATAATACCATCAAAAATCATTAAAGTATGTCAAGATATAGCGTATTTTCGGTTGTATCGTCCAGTGAACATAATCGAAACCTCTCAAGATCGGCTTTTCTTGAAACTCAACTACTTAGATGAAGGACTGGACATCATTAATTTACCCCGAATCCTGAATGATCCAGAGGTACGCAGCGCTGTACCAAACTATTTTAAGTTCACAGAACCTCCTTGCATTTCATATAAGTACACTAAATCTATAGCCACCAAAATATTCCATTACTCCAATGCTGTCCAGGAGTTTGACTGGAACTTATACACGTCAGGAGGCTATAGTTGTGATTGTGAATCGTCGAACTTTATCTATACACCATGCAAACATATTGTGACTGGTGACCTTGATGTGGTGAGTGATAAGGATCTGAAATTACTCCTGATGAAGGGACCTAAATATAGGGAGCCAAGAAGAATAAATCTGAAGGCCGACCAGAAGATAGTCCTGTCTGCATTGGAACAGTACGTTATTGATTGGTCTAAGCGAGAAAAAGTTGAACCTACAGTACTCGCTGATTGGCTGGACCTCACCAAGAGCAAGGTCGTTGAAACAATCCGCCATATTGACAGAAGTACTCTTCCCCAAGCAAAACAAGTTCTGAGAAACCTCAATTCGCAAGAAGTTCTAGCAAATCTCCAGAGTAAATTCGTCATAGACCCAGCAGACAAAGTTCCGAATAGTATAATATTCATATGTAAATATTACTATTACCAGGTGCTGGTTAAAGAATTGAGTGTAGACATATCTTCATCAAATACGTCTACTTACTCCCAAACTGCATTTACTCTGGAAGATTTATTTAACAATCACAAAAAGTTTCTCAGGGAAAGAGGTATTTGTCTTCCAACCAATCATAACGACATACCAAAACTATACTGGACTCCCAAAATGCATAAATCACCATACAAAGCTAGATTCATAGCTGGTTCCAGAAGCTGCACCACCAAGCTTCTTTCAACCCTATTGACGAGGGCCCTTCAGGAGGTAAAAGCATTTTGGGAAAGGTATTGCGCCACTATTTCTAAGAACTCTGGCGTTGAATGTATGTGGATATTGAAAAACTCAAAATGTCTTACGGAAGAGCTTCATGCTAAAGGTCACATACCGTACAAACATGTATCCGCATGGGATTTCTCGACTCTCTATACTACAATCCCTCATCAGGACCTTATTGACCGTATAAGTTCATTAATAGTATCTGTGTTCAAGAAAACTGATCGTAGATATATTAATGTCGGAAGCCATAAAGCATTCTTTAGCTCGACTACATACAAGAGATATCATTCATGGGATGTTTCTTTGTTTATAGAGTTGCTTGAATTTCTCATTAAAAATATCTATGTGAAATTTGGCAACACAATATATCAGCAGCATATAGGTATTCCAATGGGTACTAATTGTGCACCCCTGTTGGCCTCTTGGTTCTCTTATGAATATGACTATATGCAGGCGCTTTCAAAAACCGATCCATTCAAAGTCCGTTCCTTCTCATTCACCAAACGCTATATATACGATCTTCTCGCTGTGGATAATCGCTATATAAATGACGCAGTGAAGGATATATATCCACCTTCACTGGATTTGAAGGAAACTACAGATAGCCCTACAGGCACATCTTATTTAGATCTCTATCTCTATAAAAATGAAGCGGGCATTCTCTCTCGTCGACTTTATGACAAAAGAGATGATTACAATTTCCACATCGTAAACTATCCCTTTCTGGATAGTAATATTCCAGTAGGACCTGCATATGGCGTATACATATCTCGCTTAGTAGCATTTGCTAGATCCTGTGTTAAATGTGATGATTTTAATTTACGTCACAAAACCTTGTTGCAGAAACTTATAAAACAGGGCTATTCCACCAAGCGCCAAAACTCAAAGTTTCTCAAATTTGGCGATACATATCGCATGCTGATAGCAAAATACGAACGTAGCGTGCAAGATCTATGGCGCTACGTTTCGTAACTTGTGTCTAATTCCGCTTAACCCGGGGCTAGGGGCCGTATGAACCCATGTACTTCAAGATCATCACGGTACTCATATGAACAGTCACAATCAAAGCGTGACTGAAATACATCTTTTTTTTTAGATGACGACTGTATAACGAATATTATGGATTAAGAATACTGATCAGCGATACGGATTTGATATTTTTGGAACATCATGATGTCTTGCCGGCATCCTTGAAAACTGTTGACCGCTTCTCTCTTGCAGGAAACAAGCCTATGTTTATGTATACTATGATTGTCTTTTTGAATTTGGTGCTAATACTGTTATGTGGAAAATGGAATAGGTCTTTGGATTATGGACGCGGATATTCTCTAATGGACGACGGCTGGATTATGAATGACGGACTAGACGCTTGTAATCCTTCCGGTGACAAAGACACGTGCGATTTGGGTTCAGTCGTACACCAACACCTAAGTCCGCTATCGATGAGGTCCACTCGTTTGGGGTACAACAATAGGGTGCAGCCAGGTGTAAGCCTCCGGGTAGCCACAGTCTCTTCTTTCACCTCGGGGTGTAGTAAGTCATCCACCTCGGGGAGTGCATCTTTCAGTGCCATCCATAAGGGTGGACAGTGTGATATAGGTACCTCCACTCTGTTCCAACCGGGGAAAAAGGAAATCCTCTCCAGCAGTGCGTATGTGCACACCGACTTCCACGTGCATGAAATTCCTTTCGGGGTCTTTTCCCTGTAACAATCGTGTCAATAGAGTCCAGCCTGATAGCGATAACAAAATCGTCACCTTCTGCGGTGCGTCTTGGACCAGCTCCAGGTGATCGTCATAGACGATCAGGGTGACGTCGGACGTCAGTTGGAATAACGCAAGCTCTGTTCCGCTCGATGCCATGGTGGAGAATGAAAAGCGAACGGTGAGAGAGGTGGCTTTATAGTGTACCTGTTGGATAGGGTTTTATACACCGTGCGTGGCACATGTTATACTCGCTTGCGCCATAAGGTCAATAAGGTTAGAAATGCGCTTTTTTCCACAACGCCCTGTGACGGCCCTTCGTGAATGGGCGTAACCTGTGAACATCATAGGAATGCATGTACTAACCTGTCTGTGGGGACTCAATGGGCGTTTTCCATTTGCAGCAATGCTAAATCACATCCGGGCGATGCAGCCACACACAAATGGAACAGGCCCTTGCCAACCAAGATGGCGGCGGTCGTCATCGATTTCGATGAAATGAAATTGCAATCATGCAAAAATAAAGATATAAACTTGTTAATGTTATGTCTCGTTGGCTGTTTTTTTTTTGAATGACACAAACTTATGTTTCTCACTGAATAACATGAACTATTAGCGCAATGCAAACGCTCATTTACGTCAAAAATCATCAAAACCCAGTCGAGAATCAAGGGCGGATAACTTTGCTAGATCCTTAATTTAGTTGTCGCCCCTCGACTGTTGTGTGAAAAACCCCTTGGGAATATGTCGATAACATATCAGAAATAATTGAAAATAAAATTAAAGTTATTTTTTTCTGATTATTTACAGTATTATTCAGCAAACATTCTAAAATATGTATATTCTGCGGCTGAGAGGATGGAAAATGGCTGGAAATGAGGAATCAGGTTTTTTGACGAAATTCAGAGACTTTCTTTTTGAAGATGATGTAGAAGAGCTATTATTTTTCACAAATGCCACTGATGACGTAGAAGTAGTTGTTTGTTTGGGAAATATTGTGAGAAAGAAAAAAGTTCAAATAGAGAACTATTTTGAAAATGTTGTACCAAATTACTCGCTCAACGATTTCAGAAGTCATTTTCGGATGACCAGGGATGCAATTGAAACTCTTGTCCCAGTTGTTATAAGACAAGGTTTATTGCCCACTCTGAATGCTCGCGGCAAACCTCCAATAGACCCAACTAAGCAGGTGCTTATAGGAATTTGGGTACTGGCGAACCAGTTGAGAAGTTTACCGGTCTGTTGCTGACCGTTTCAATGTAACTTTATCCAGTGCACATCGCTGTTTCATGCGCGTCATGAAATCGCTCTCGGCAATGGTCAAGAACTTCATCAAATGGCCAAATTAAGGGTATGTTTATTTTTATATTATCTGTACATTTATAATATTGAAATGAAATTTTCTGAGGGAAATAATCTGGTAGGGTGCTCATTTCCGATTAGAAAAACAGAACCCAATTGTACTTCATTATAAAATTCAGGTATTATCAAATTGTTCGGAATGCCATATCCTGTGATGAATGGTTATAATAATCTGTTGTGACCTACTGTCCTTACATCCAATGGGTTTAACTTTCAGGAGCCAGGGTTATAGAAATTATCCAGGGTTTTGAAGAAAAACGGCGAATACCAGGAATACTCGGAGCTGTTGATGGATGTCACTTTCGCATCAAGACCCCGGAAGACCACCCGAATGTGTATGTGAACAGGAAGACGTTTCATTCTATTTTGTTGCAGGTATTCTGAATGTTTTCACTGTCACTATTCAAAGAAATACAATATTGTATAGAGATTTGGGTTAGTTCTTTTTTCATAACTTACATATACATTAAAAAAATATAGCTTGAATGAGATAATAATGTTAAAGAGTCTTAAATAAGAAATCACAGCGCTGTCCTCTACCCTGTGTCTATGGCACAGTAAATCTGGGTACCTGAAAAATAAGTGTTCTCACGTCAATAGAATAATTTGGAGAAATTCTTGCCTGTTCTTAGGAATTTTAAACTCTGCTTCCTTCTTGTAAATTTGCAGAAATGTTTATTTTTTCTTATTCAAGAAGTCTTAAATAAGTAGAAAGTGGGAGCCACACAAGAAATTATTTCTTATGAAATTCAGAAAATGTAAGAATAATTAAGAGAATGTAAGAAATAATTTCTTGTGGGCTCCCACTTTATACTTATGCAAGACTTTTCTTGAATAAGAAAAACAACATTTCTGGGAAGTTATAAAAAACATGCTGAATTTTAAAGAACAGCCAGTTCTCAAAATTATTCTCAATGTTTGATGTGAAAAGACTTATTTGTCAGATGTTTGAATTTCTTTTGCAAAAGAGGACAAAACACTGATTTCTCGTTTAACAATTTTAAGAAAATTAAACTCATTTGAGCAAAAATCAAAGAAATGATTTTCAACTGTGTATTGAAAACACAAATGGTTGAAGCTATTTTGCATTCCAATCATGAAGTATTGTTCAAAATGACAAATGATCCTGTGGCAAAAATAAATTCAACATATTTCCAATTTACATGCAGTATGCGACGACCGCCTTCTGTTCACTGATATTTATGTGGGTTGGCCAGGCTCTGTCCATGACGCCAGGGTATTAAGAAACAGCGAATTGTTTCTTCGAGGTGTAGGATTATTTCCTGCGGATTCACACCTGCTTGGAGACTCTGCCTACCCTCTGGAAAAGTAAGAAAGCTTGAATAAGTTTGTTTTCAAAAAAGTATTGGTTAAATATAGACCCTCTGTATACATCAGTCTATTTCCATTCACTTCCCTATGTGAACATTGTAACGATATCATAATTCACTGATGATGAATATTCCTTTCAAACTTGAAGAATTATGAGTAGTCTGATTGAAATTGAATTTAAGTAATTATGTCATTGTTGAACAAGTTCAACCCATGTTATCTTTCAGCTGGCTGATAATTCCATTTAAGGACAATGGACACTTGACCAGGGAACAGTCCAGATTTAACACCAGACATGCATCAAGTCGTTCGGTAATTGAAAGGGCCTTTGGTCTCTTGAAGGGCCGATGGAGAAAGCTCCAATATCTTGATGTCTGCCGCGTGGAGAGCATGTGCACCATCATTTCTGGGGCATGTGTTCTCCACAATTTCTGTTTGGCATATGACGACGATGACGAAGCAGTTATCCAGGCATTTGAAGACGAAGCGCCCAATGACGACCAAGTGCCTACACCAGATGCAGTGTACGGGCCTCACCGATTGACTACCGACAAGAGAAATCGTCTTGCCCATATTATATAATTCTCCTGTGTCAAAGAAACAGAACCACATTGTACTATCTATCTAGGATTTATTCAGACATAGGTATATCAAACATATTATACCATTAACTAATAACAGTAAATAATAACTTCAATCTTCAACATGTAGCGAATTAACAATCATTAGGAACGCACTGTGTTAATTTAATTCATATTTACAACTATAGATAAAGGTTTTATTGGTTTACTCTACAGGGTGTAACCATAAATAATTAAACTTCATAGGATATATCACAGATAGTATGAAAAAATAAATATGTCAAGAACTACCTATACCACATGCACTAGCCAACAGAGTAGGCGCCTATGAAATAGTAATCGAGAAATGTTGTAGATCCATTTATCAATTTAGATTATCAAGCAAGTTCCCCCCCCCCCATGAAGAAATTAGAATTATGTTTTGTACACATTATCAGTCCTTTACATGGTAAACTAGCCTTAAAACCACCCACTGTGATGAACTGTATGTTTTCTAGAAGTTCTAAGTTTTGTTTTCTTTTACTTTTACTGTTAGTACATATGATTTATTTGACAAACTAAAAAAAACTAGCCCTGTTTTTACAAAGCTGAATTTTTCTGATTGTTAAAGATGAAATGCAAGTTTTTAAATTTTTTGCAATATTTTTTAGTAATATGGATGGCAAACGAAAGAACATAGGAACATCATGCACACAGTGTCGAATTCAGGGGAGACAATGATGTACATCTTTTGTACTGGTAGTACAGAGCATTTGAATAGATCAGATATTGCAGGGAACAGACGAAAGGATGTATGGACAGTATGGCAGATGGATGGACACTGGTTAAAAAAAGAACTTGAAGCTGTTATATGGCAAAATTTAATGAAGGGGTGAGAGGGTTACATTAATACGTGCAATTACAAAGAGATTATATTCATAAACATCTCACAAGTGACCTGGGTATGAGTGAAGAATAAGGGTTTTAATCATATACATGGAAATGTGCGGGAAAGAAATCTTCTACACAAATGCATGAACTCGTGAAGAAACTACAATGAACAGAAGTATAGAAAGACTTCCTGAAAAATTCATTGATTACATTTCTGAAATTTCATTTTTTCGAACTCGAGGGCCTCTCTGGCTAACCCAAGCTTTTGCTTCTGAAAATCTGCAAACAAGGCCATGCATGGTTTCCTAATGCTGTTTTATGCGGTCAGCCTTCATTTCCAGGAGGAAATCCATGGTTTCATATTTCAAAACCCTTCTTTTTTTCACTTTCTCTTTGCTTTCTCCTTTCCCCCCTTTTTCCCCAGAAATAACATCATCACTATCCACTGCCCCAAGGGATGACACAATGGCTATGGGCGCAACATTGGAAGCAGTGCCAATGAAGTCGTCTATCATGTCGAAAAATTCAAAAGTTTTGAAATCGTTTCCGCTTTTGGCATTGTGGTCCTGAATTTCTTTGTATTTAGTAACTAGCTTATTCCATTTCCATTGGCACTGCTTCTCTGAAATGCCCAATTCAACAACATCATTTAATTTCGATGCAATTCTTTTCCAGGCAGCTTTATGCCCCAACTTCCCCTGCAATAAAACATTTTGTTCAACTCGCTCCACAATCTGTAGTTTTGTTGCATTCGTTGTCCAGTTAGTTTTTTTCTGGATTTCTGAAAATATTGATATTTGTTAGTTGAGAAATTATCACTATTAGAAACATGCAAATGCACCCCCCACCCTACATCTGACCGTCGACAGCTGGTGAAACGGTGGGCAGCCGGTGAGCCTATTTTCGCAACACAGGTGAGATTTTAGAAATTTGGATTTCAATTTGAATGAATATCCATTACTATTGCCCATAACCACACAAGACATGTGAAAGACATCCAAACTGCTAACCATGCTAACACCACCTGCGAAAATAGCCCCGCCGGCTGACCACCGTTTCACTGGCTGGCGACGGTCGGATTTAGGGAGTGAAATGGGATGGGGCTAATATCATTCAACTGAAAGATTTACAATATATTATTGCTATTAGTAAATGTAATTGCATGTTATCATGGAAGCAGCAAAATAAATTGTGTTAATTTAGCAAATAAAAGTTCATGCAGATTTACACTGTACTATGTAACTGTGAGAAGTGTGCATGTAAATGGGAGTTACTCATAGAAAAAGTTAGTCGCTTGCAGTACTTACGTTGTCTCACATCACTTGAACTGACACTACCGCTGGAAGAGGGCATGGAGGGTACTGAAAAATAGAAGTATCTTCCCATACACTACTAATCAATTTTATTCTGACATGTAACACCTGCATATTGTCATAGAAGAAGCAGAATAGATTGTGTTAATGTATTAAAAAAAACAGGCAGATTTCTTACTCTTGCAGGCTTACTAAGGTTCGAATTTTAACAGGGTGCACTACCAAAGGACCAGCTAGTAAACATTCATGGTGGGCTAGTAGTTTCTCTCAAAGTTTCATAAGTCAAAACAGTCTTGAAAAAAATAAACAAGACTACAACGACCAGAGTAAAAGTATCTGTAATTAGAAGCAATCATTTAACCACCTCCATTTGGATCATATCTGGCATCACACTTACTAAAACCAGGGTTATCTCAGTATAGGAGATATATCCCTGGTGCTTCTTTTGTGTACAGTTATGATAGCTCACTTTATACAAACCATTGAAAATCTAAGTCTGGACTGCCATTGACCAATGGATGGTGCTTGTTCTATTGCATCACGGTATGAGATAAAGTGATAACTATCCATGTGACTTAGTCTTTACAAAATGGCGGTAGCCTGTAAACACAGAAGTGCCTCATTGGACAGTGTCATCATGTGACCACATTCTGTATTCTCAATTTGGTTAGCAAAGTTCATGTAACCACAAGTATTCTCACTCCTAAATTCAAGTTATATGTACTACACAACTGATAAGTGTGCATTTAAATCATGGAAGTGGTCTGTTGCAGAGAGGAAAAGTTAGTCGCATCACCTGAACTACTGGACGCACTCACTGCCTTGGCTCCGGCACTACTGCTGGAAGAGGCTTTGGAGGGTACTGAAAATAAGAAATGACATCCCCATCATGCTCATACTGTATAAACTTCTTCAAACAAGTCAAACTTACATATAATTACAAAAGGCTATTATGTCATTCCAACAGTAGGCCCTTTATCTACAGTTTCCTTGGAAATTTAATGAATCCTCCCACTACTCCACTTAACAAGTCTAAATGTTTACCCCCATCATATTCGAATAAATTGACAAACTGTGATACAGAAATAAATGAAATCATTTATAAACGTGGCTGCTCAAGTCAGTTTCACTTATTTTCACGGAAGATATTCATATATTGCAGCAATTGTTTTCATATCATAGCACAGGTACACCAATTTTGCACTTTTACATTCACTGAATAATCCCAAGCATGACAATTAAGACAGACTATCACTGATTTATTTCGCAATCTCCACAGATAATGATCGCCGCTTAATCAGGGTAACTGGTTCAGTTATTCCTTAAAAGTCTTTTCATGTATTGATGATCTATACCAAGTTTCACTCTGATCAGCGGAATGGTATTCAAGATACACAAGGTTAATGGTTTTGCATAAATTAAAGATGGCTGCCAAAGTTTTTGTCGAATCGGGTCCAGATTCGATAGGGTTCTGAGTCACGAGCATATGGATATGCACTGCAAGTTTGGTGTGCCTAAAGCAAGTCATTCTTAAGATATCTTGGTAATAAGGAAACTGTGATAGACGGACGGTACATGACGACGACAATACGCATCAGCCAAATTCTTGGCCGAGGGGTAAAAAACTGACATAAGCTTGTGAAAATTATGATTGTTTTAAGTGTAATATATTCATGCAAATGAAGTGACCATATGTATGATTAATGTTTTAAGAATTACCATTCCCAGATTCACTACTCATCTGGTCGACAAATGTCTTCAATTGCGAGGGATCTGTAAAACACTAGGTAGACAAATTCATTACATGTAGCAACATCAACCTTCCATATTCAATTGAAGGTACAAAAAATGGCCACTGTAAAGATAAATCATCAGTTAATTACACAAAATAAATAAATAAATTTTTTGATCAAAGCCATGGTGATTTAAGTCACTTATAATCATTGGTTTACATGTCAACAAGGAAAGTGTGTTATGTCACATTTGTGCACTGAAAAGACACCGTTAAAGGCGTTTTGATGTCTTCAATCGTTCAAATGAATGTGTGTTATCTCAGGACATTGTCCATCATTACTCAAATCTATTAGCTTCTTAAAATCAACTTCTTATTATCGTATGATCAGTTCTTTATACAAAGACATACTTCAGGAAACATTTTTATCATTATTTTATGGAAATGTTAACAATGATTCATGAAACAAATCACAAACTGGACTGAAAGTAGGCAGCTAAAGCAGATGACATCCTCATTGTCACGTCGCCATATTTAACAATAACTTCTGAGTCTTCCGATGAAGTAGCTTCAGCTTGGTCTGACATTCTACAAAGAGAAATGCATAATTTCATGAAATTATTCAAACTATCCTACCAGAACAGGCATGGCGGAAGCAATTTAGAATTGGGGGGGCCAGTTTCTCAGGGTTTTAGGTGAGGGTCCAGAGGCTGCATATGCTCCTGCAAGCCCTGAGGTCTCTGATGACCGGAAAGATGTTACGACCAGTTTACAAGGAATAAATTGAAAATATTGCTGATTAGCATGATTAATGCCTGGGGTTTTCTGTATTTGTGTTTCTTTCTCTTTATTTTAAATTAAATTCTTGTGGTAGTCATGTCACCCTGCCCCCTCCCCTTCCACACTAGAAATCTATGTTGCAATAATTTTACATATACAATTATGTGGAAAGATTTGGAATTTTACTGTGCATGCCCTTTATGTAAGCTTACTGCTGATGGCATGATGTTATAGTACATTGTAAGCATGATTATAGCATATATACTATTAAGTTAATAAATGTATTCAAGTTCATGAAAATGTGTAATTTTGTACTTTGTAATGGTTAAAGAAATTTCAGTGAATTCTTCGCCAAGCAGGCCATTCAAAAATTACGTAATGTTATTTTCTAAAATTTTACACCCCATAACAACTTTTTATATAGTCAATCTGTCCTAATGCTCGCCAGGCCCGTACGTAGCCATGGCCCTTTCGGAAATATTATATATTTTTCTCATATAAATGCCCTTTTCAAACTGAATCGAACTCCCTATTTGCCCCTTTTCCCACACAGCGAACCTCCTGATGTGCCCTTTTGGAGTGTGACATTATGCCAAATCACCCCCCCCCCCCCACCCCCTTTTGGAGTGAAGGCAAACCACCCCTCAGTAAAAATCCTGGCTACGGCCCTGTTCACATAGACAGTTAAATCCTTTTTCAATGTCTCCTTTATCGTGTGTGTTAACATATTTTTTAAGATGAAGTAATGGTTGTAACATCTCTATAACCTCTATTACTCCATATTTTTAAGGATGGCCCAAGTATTAGAACAACACAATTAACAAAAAAAAACAAAAAAAATAAAAATAAATAAATTAAAATGCACACATTTTGTTACCTGCTATCGTAACCCTCTTTAGTACTTACATGAATGTAGTTAATCCAAAAACGGCAAAAAATGGCAACCACAGACAGTAAATACAGATCATACTGACGAACACACAGCAGCTGCAGTCTAATAAAACGCAAATGCTAATAGTTCAACAGATTGGACTCGATATCACGATGTACCGGCGTCTCCAGGTCGATTCGTTGCAAATATGCCATCCATATATTCTTCTCAACAAGGTATGTAGGAAATTATAAATAAGATAAACTTGGTTTGATCAGTTGATGCAGAAAATAAAAATAGATGATCTTGTGTCTGGATGTTATTTCTTATGCAATCAACATTAAAATTGGGCTACACAGATAGGGCGCTTTCCATTTGGAGGCAACGCCAGCATTGCTCCGGCAAAGTAAATGGGACGTGCACAATCAAGGCATTGCCAGCAGCCACGCCGACTCCTCCCTCCGGCAGTGTCACTATACCACAATTTCGACGCCATATCGTTTGATTTTACTGTCTATCAATCTCATGTCCGAACAAATTAATGTCGTTTGAATATTTTCTACTTATCTCGGTGTTGTCCATAGTGTAGATCCTTCAGGAGAACAGAAAGTAAGTTTTAAAAAGAATTTCAAGTGACATTTCCCGCCATCTTGAATTACAACACATATAAGGGAAGTGGGAAGAGGTGCCGACATACTGACTGCGTCACATGACTTCACAGAATAGTCTTCTGGTTAACCTATTCTAAAGCACATACCAAGAATCTAACGATTGGTGATATGTGTTGTATCTCAGGTACGCTTATATTGTACCTGTTCATGTGGCAACTTGGATGATATGACCACACGGCCCCTAGCACCGGCATAAGCGGTATTAGATACAAATCTATAGAGCTATGGAGGAAATGCTCTGACAACTCGTATACTGGTAATTGGTGAGCTGTTTCGCTGTGACAACTCGTACATTGGAGATTGGTGAGCTGTATCGTCGTCAGATGTAAATGACGGCAATTAACACAAAAGACTAGTCTGTAATGCCCGATGTCGACCCAGCATCAACCGCTGAGCAGCGACATTAATATTGGCCACGCCTTTTCGCGTAGTCGGCGTGGCTGCTGGCAATGCCTTGATTGTGCACGTTCCATTTACTTTGCCGGAGCAATGCTGGCGTTGCCTCCAAATGGAAAGCGCCCTATCTGTGTAGCCCAATTTTAATGTTGATTGGATAAGAAATAAATGATTTCATCTCACCGAAGACACACATGTGCATATATTTTGCAGAATGCAATTTGCAATCCCTTCTGGGGGTCCAAATTTTCGAGGAAAAAAACAACCTTTTAATGATCATTCCTTAAGTGCTAAATTAATACCTTCTCCAGATGAGATTATGATAGCATGACTAAATTTCGATCATCCAATCATAGACTCCCGATTGAAACAGCAGGTCGATGGACTGGTACCCTTCGTCAGAATAGAGTATGTACGTTATGTAATAATGGAGATATTGGGGATGAATCTCAAATTTTATTCTACCGTCCAGATTTGAAGAACTGACAAATAAATACTATTATAAATAAATATCCGAATATAATATAAAATATAATGTCATCATATATTATTATAAATATCCGAATGTGTTTAAAACCGAGAATTTGTTTAATAACCCGTCCAAAAAGATATTAATTCATTTAAGTAAGTTCATTTAAAGGTTTATGACTTTAGGAAGCGCATGTGACTAAGTGTGAGTTTGAATATCTTCTGCTGATCTACTTATTCTTACTGTGCTTCACGAATAACGACAATCCGTATGATCAAGTATTAACGAATATGAACGGGCTGAAATTAACTATAAGTACTGTTCCATTATTATTTACAAATTGCATTAAATATACCAGAATGTACCTGACATCCTGTCCATCAAAGTGAGTGTTTATCTTCACCCCAATAGCAGCTCACCTGGTGTGAAGTAATAAAGCATTCAGTACGTATTCAGTTCTGTTCTGATTGCAGAGATACTGATGTTCAAAGCTTGACCATCGAATTTTATTGAATTAAAAAAAAACATGAAATTCCACTATTTCTAGCTCAAAATTAAACGAAATCTGAGGCGGTAAAGTCGTCCATTAAAAAAGTGAACATGGAGGCTCATTTTAAGTAAACTCCTACATTCAGATTGAGATAACTACAATATATCCATATTTGTGTGATCTTGCAGAAATAAGCTGTTTAATAATATGTATACATGTATGTATATTGAACATGTACATATTTCTCACAAGAAAAAGACAAATGTACATATCTGACAATGTGTGTGGTAAAATGTACATATTTGACAATGTGTGTGGTAAAATGTACATATTTGACATTGTGTGTGGTAAAATGTACATATTTGACAATGTGTGTGGTAAAATGTACACATCTGACAATGTGTGTGGTAAAATGTACATTACAACACATATAAGGGAAGTGGGAAGAGGTGCCGACATACTGACTGCGTCACATGACTTCACAGAATAGTCTTCTGGTTAACCTATTCTAAAGCACATACCAAGAATCCAACGATTCGTGATATGTGTTGTATCTCAGGTACGCTTTTATTGTACCTGTTCATGTGGCAACTTGGATGATATGACCACACGGCCCCTAGCACCGGCATAAGCGGTATTAGATACAAATCTAGAGAGCTATGATGGAAATGCTCTGACAACTCGTATACTGGTAATTGGTGAGCTGTTTCGCTGTGACAATTCGTACATTGGAGATTGGTGAGCTGTATCGTCGTCAGATGTAAATGACGGCATTTAACACAAAAGACTAGTCTGTAAGGCCCGATGTCGACCCAGCATCAACTTCCCACAAATGCCAACATATATCAAAGACCAAAAGGTCTGTACAGGGGGCGGGCCTCGGGGACGAAACGTCCACCAGCAGAATCTCGCCATATACAGGAAAAAATTACAACACATATAAGGGAAGTGGGAAGAGGTGCCGACATACTGACTGCGTCACATGACTTCACAGAATAGTCTTCTGGTTAACCTATTCTAAAGCACATACCAAGAATCTAACGATTCGTGATATGTGTTGTATCTCAGGTACGCTTTTATTGTACCTGTTCATGTGGCAACTTGGATGATATGACCACACGGCCCCTAGCACCGGCATAAGCGGTTTTAGATACAAATCTAGAGAGCTATGATGGAAATGCTCTGACAACTCGTATACTGGTAATTGGTGGGCTGTTTCGCTGTGACAACTCGTACATTGGAGATCAACTGTACATCAACTGTATGATCTGCAGCCAGAAACGTTTCAATCAAACCATGAGCAAGCGCTGTAGAATCGATCATACAGGATTAACTCACGAACATTTACTAAAAAATGAACCAGCCCCAAGGTGTATTCCATGCCACTAAGATCTCACAGTAAAACATATCCTGATCGACTGTATATATTTTATTTGACAATGTGTGTGGTAAAATGAAAAAGACAATGTGTGTGGTAAAATCTATCTACGGGGTTGAAATTCAAAGCTCGAGTGAAAGTCGACTATTTGTTAAATGGTTATCTCGATTTTAATTATGATTGAGTTAAAAAATGAATGATTCAGGGCAATTTTATCTCACCAGTGCCATACATTTACCATGCTTCGATTCTGAGAAATTTGAGGGCCAGGCCAATTTTGTGGAATTGTTGGCACTAACGGGCTAGCTGGCATAAAATTTATTGGAAATTATAGGCTGGCATCAATTTCTTGGAAATCAGAGGCCGGCATCAAGGTCAGTAAGTAGGGCATCCAAGGCAATGGCCTTGTTGGCCTTGGTTAAATTCGAAGCCTGATTTACCCGGTACACAAATATCTACAGCCTGCAATTTGATCATGATCCATATAATCATGGTGCATACGAACATTTCTGAACAGGAATCAATTCTTCTAATGTTGAGTGGATAAGTGATAAATGATTTGGAGCAAATTTCTTCAACAATGACATGTATGTATTACCGCAACAATGACCTGCAATTTGACCATATCATGGATATAGGATACCAACAATATTTATTACAGTACTTCATGAGTTTCGAACAACTGTATGATCTGCAGCCAGAAACGTTTGAATCAAACCATGATCAAGCGCTGTAGAATCGACCATACACGATTAACTCACGAACATTTACTAAAAAATGAACCAGCCCCAAGGTGTATTCCATGCCACTAAGATCTCACAGTAAAACATATCCTGATCGACTGTATATATTTTAAGATTGTAAGAGATTATTTTAATGAAGAGAAATCGATTTGTTGTATAAATTTTAATGTATGTACAAGTTTTGGGTGTGTTGTGTTGATTACATTTGGATTGCTGGATTATTAACTTATTTTTGTTGAAATACTTAGAATTTTGTTTGGTCGTTGCTATATAGCTAATTCTCTCTGTCTCTCTCTCTCCACTCAAAATACAACTGTGTGTAAATCGAGACTCAGTTCTGAGTCCATAGCCTAAATTTAATATTGATTTCATGTGAAGTAAAGAACAAAGCCAATACCATCTGTGTTATTTTAATGATTGAGGTTCGGATTTCATACGTCGATAAATATGAGACGATGTCACATATTGCTATAACGAGTTTTGTCCGTCTGTTAACTATTGGGGGATATGCGCTATCTCCAGTATCAGGTCATGGATCGGTGACAAATTTAAGGTATCCCTCCCTCATGGGGCAAAGACGACTTCTATTCATTTTGAGGTCAAATTTCAATATCACTGTGGTCGAAAATCAGTAAATCGTGGAAAATTTATGATGTTTATGTTATCAATACAGTTTGGAGATGTGAATTGCTATGGCCAAGAATACTGACCTTGACCTATTTTATCAAGGTCAGATGTTACTATTGGTGATATGTATTGAAGGATTACATCTATGCTGTCCAAGCTGGTGATTGACTAGAAACCTTTCTAATTTGATTGGCCTCGACCTATTTTATCAAGGTCAAATTAATATAGCAATATTTCTCGGGATTTACACTACAGTATATGCAAAAAGTCTTTGCCCGGGGAAGTCTATTCTAGTTGATAAACCTTTATATGTATAATGACGCGATGTGTTTTAAGATTATAAGACTTCATAGAAATTCATAAAATATGTGATTGGGTAGAAACATATAAAATTTGACGGCCCTGAACTAGTTTTTCAAGACCAACTCATATGTCTGTATAGTGATACCTTGTGTAGGCTTATACCTATATCGTGAGGTTTTTCACATTCAGACCATATGTAACTGGGCGAGGTATCAGTTCACAGCAATTTTATGTCGTGGACAATAGGTCAATATTCTGACTGCATATCTAAAAACATCACAAGAACCAATAATGATCCCTGTGAAGATTTGTATCTCATCCACGCCTTTAATGCGCTGTTCATGTAGACATCATGGATGACATGCCAAAACGGCCCCTAGCACCAGCTTAAGTGGTATTATATAAAAAATATCCAAGCGGAATGATGTAACAGTCCTATCAAGTCTTCTGATGGAACGTGATGAACTATGTGACAGTTTAATAAAAGAAACTGTTCAAACGGAGAAAATGAGATTGCTCATCTTATTCAGGAAACAAATCCGTAAGGCTCAATGATGGTGACCTATTCTTTTCTATGGCAAATTCTTTTTTATCCCTATATTTTATGAAGGATCATAGCTAGACTCGCAAAATTTATCTCTTAATGTTTCAGTTGCTGCAGTCAGTGGTATTTCGGGGCGTATATTGAAGTTCAAAAGGCTCTTGTATAACTCATAACTTTTTAGCCTTTGGGATTACATAGTTTAATTATTTGCTGTTTTTCACTGAAAATTGTTTTTGCACCGATATTGCCCCTGATACATTTTGCATGGTCCCTTATCTTTACAATATTTCTTGCTTTCTTGTGTTGCATGCAAACCACACATGTTCCCAACGCTTCACCAGGATAATTTCAAGTTTGCATTAATCATCATTTTGAATTCTTTAATTCTTCAATATTAACAAAAAAACAAAAATGGTATATCTACCAGGTAAAATCATTTAAAGTTAAACAGTTTTGCCGCATGTATTCATTATTAAATTGTCATTAATAGGCTATATAGTACATGTAGTACGTATACAGATAATTACATGCAATAGAATATACTGAGTCTGAACTGAGGGTTTTTTGTTGTCGATTACGTATACTTCGCGGTCAGTTTTGGAAATACCCGTTTCTGAATTTTAGAAATTCCCGGTTTGGGAAATCCCCCGGTTTATTTTTCCCCGAGAATTGAATTTCAAGCGGAGCGGTAATGTGAAAAGTTTTAAGGTTATTTACAGTATATCTACATGAAAATTGACAAAGACCAATTTAATAGTTTCGTAATGACAAGGCTTACACGTACGTTACAAACGTAGCCATGAATTAGAGTGAGTGAGTAGTAGAGTTTAACCTCGTTTTCAACTTTGTTTCAGTCATATCAGGACGGTGCCTACATGACCATGAACTAGATATTCTACTACAGATAACATGATACGAAAATGAAACTAAAATTGTATTTGCTTACCTAGAAAACTTATCGTCGATTGAGCAATAATTAAAAATGACTTCTAGGAAGCGTCTTACGGACTTTCCATTTCCTGGAAACCCCCTGATATTGATCATTTCCTGGAAACCCCCTGATATTAGTTGATGTGACTATTCTTCTGCTCAACAGGAAGTAGTGATCTACTTTAACTTGTAAAATACATAAAAAACAGTAAACGAATTCACATATCAGTGAGATATATTCAGCCAGCTCGAGAGGAATTAAGCTGCCCTCCTGTGTGGAATTATCTCCTATACAGTGAGTATTTTACAGTTTGCTATTCAATACAAGTTGTCTGTTCATTACCGCTGTGTGCTGGCTTCGAAACAAAACATTCAATATACACAGCTAAATTTAATGGACTTATACTGTACCTCTGTTTAAGCCATATTTTTTTTATATAGAGTAGCTAACTGAAGTATGTACAGACCTAGGATATAATGTAAGCCCATGGTTGCTTGGTTGGTTTGATTGGGCACTCCATCGTACAATGGACACTGGTCATACAGAGTATGCCATACAACTCGTTCCTCCACAGCGCCATACTATGGAAGCCGGATGCGGCCATTCGTCGCTTCGTCAAATCGACTTTCTAAAAGTCGAAGTCGTAGTCGAAGTCGATTCGGCGATTCGACGATGCGATTCGACGATTCGACGATGCGAAGTGACGAAGTCGACTTCGTCACTTCGCATCGTCGAATCGCCGAATCGACTTCGACTTTCGCTACGCTACTCTTTCATCACCCTAGTCAACTGCCCAAAAATTTCCATTGTTATTTTACCAAACAATCTTTCATTCACCACTACAATACTCGAGGTCATCAATTCAATTTATACAGGCCTATTTACCTGACTAACTTATCACTTCACACTGTTAAAATTGCTGGTCCTCGAGAGTGGAACAAATTACCCTACTTGCTCAAAGAAATTAATTCAACCTCCCTATTCAAATCGAAACTTAAATCATACCTGATTGAACACTGACCAGTTTCACAGCAGCACTTTATTGTTCATGAAATGTATCATGTGAAAAACTCCTTGTATAATTATTTCTACTGGGATAGAACAAGCCTCATGGGGCTTTATTCCCGCCAATATTTAGTCTGTATAATATTAATGTACATGAATTTATTTTATTGGTGAATAAATATTCATTCATTCATTCATTCATACGACTTCGACTTTCACTACCACTTCGACTTTCACTACGACTTCGACTTTCACTACGACTTCGACTTTCGCTACGACTTCGACTTTCACTACGACTTCGACTTTTGAAGACAGAGTTGAGAGCATGATCGGAAATAAACTTATTTCCGCTTCACAAGAAAGTTGGCCCCTATTTAAGGGCTGTGAACAGTTTTTCTTCCATAACAGAGCAAGACTGTTATTTTGTCATACACATAGTGTTTGTTTTATAGGTTTTTTATGTCATAGTGTTTGTTCTATCGGTTTTCATGTCATAGAGTTGGTTTTATAGATATTTATGTCCTAGTGTCTGTTTTACATGTCATAGTGTTTTATGTTTTATGTTTTTATGTAAGAGTGTATGTTGTCTTACCTGTTTTTATGTCATAATAGAGGTGTCCGTGACTTTTGTATAGGTCTTATGTGTGTAATGTGTCTATTATGTTTTTATGTCATCGTATTTTACATGTCCCATATCTTAATTATGATAATTTCTGTATGTATCATATATGGAAATAAAACAAAAAGTATAAAGTTGAATATTTAGGGGATTCTATAGGCCTTTCATTGGTTTTATTTGTTTTTGTCCTCCGCCACGAAGTGGTGGGAGGACTTGGAAATGCTAGCCGTCCTTCCGTCCGTCCTTCCGTCCGTCCCTCCGTCCGTCCTTCCGTCCGTCCGTCCGTCCCACATCTTGTGAACGCGATATCTTGAGAACAATTCGACCAATCGACTTCAAACTTGAGAAGGTGCTTCACATCAGTTAGACGGCCATTGGTATTGATTTTCACTGAGGTACGTAATCCAAGATGGCCGCCATCGACCATATTGGATTCTGTCCGTCCCACATCTTGTGAACGCGATATCTTAAGAACAATTTGACCGATTGACTTCAACTTGAGAAGGTGCTTCACATCAGTTAGACGACCATTGGTATTGATTTTCACTGAAGTACGTAATCCAAGATGGCCGCCATCGACCATATTGGATTCTGTTTGTCCCACATCTTGTGAACGCGATATCTCGAGAACATTTCCACCAATCAACTTCAAGCTTGGGAATGTTCTTCACTTCAGTCAGACGGCCATTGGTATTGATTTTCACTGAGGTACGTAATCCAAGATGGCTGCCATTGACCATATTGGATTCCATCCGTCCCAGATCTTGTGAACGCGATATCTCGAGAACAATTCAACTAATCGACTTCAAACTTGGGAAGGTTCTTCACTTCAGTTAGACGGCCTTCACTTCAGTTAGACGGCCATTGGTATGTATTTTCACTGAGGTACGTAATCCAAGATGGCTGCCATTGACCATATTGGATTCTGTCCATCCCACATCTTGTGAACGCGAGATCTCGACAACAGTTTGACCAATCCACTTCAAACTTGAGAATGTGTTTCGCATCAGTTAAACGGCCATTGGTTTTTATTTTCACTGAGATACGTAATCCAAGATGGCTGCCATGGACCATATTGGATTCACTCCGTTCCACATCTTGTTAACACGATATCTCAAAAACAAATCAACCAATCGACTTCAAACTAGGGAAGGTTTTTCACATCAGTTAGACGATTTATAAACCTCACCATCCACAAATCCATATACAACTACAGACTTACATTCCAGTGTTACACTACCCATTACTGCTTCCCAAACCTCCTCAAATTGTCTCAACAATTCCAGATGAACGTCTCTTTCCACATACACATATCAACTTTCCAAGTTATATTTAAGGAGATATTGGAAGCGTATATGCTGTATGCTCTCAAACAGGCTACTTGGCGGAGGACCTGCTAGCTACTCAGCTTGTTTGTTTTGTTTTTTTGTGCTGCCATACGGCGAATCGGTGACATTTCGTTGATTTCGGTGCAGGTTCAATTGCAACTGTTCTCATATACGGGCGTAGGCCTACTTACAAAAGTACTACCCGAAAAGGAGCTCGTAATTTGGGAACCATCAAAGTTATATACGGTATCTTTAGAGGCTAACGATATCAGAGAGTGTAAGTGTTGGAGGGGGTGGTTAAGGCTCTAATTTGAAGAGAAGGAGCATAAAGTATCATGTCAAAGTTTTTGGTTCATCGCGGACGATAAGGGTGGATTATGACAATTGGCGAGAGAGATGAACCTCTGAGTAATTTAAAAGATACAACTCCGTTCAAACGCGAAACAAGGAGTGTCACAGATGTGGCCAATTAAACCGTATGTCACCTGAACAAATATTTCCATAATTTGATTAACATTGAAATTGCGGTGGATCATTGTTGGCATAGTGATACTATCTGAACAATATCATATGATTGCACCTTTTACCTGCAGATAATTCCACAAGCGTAGTCGGGCTAGGTCCCATAAAAAATGTCTTGTTTCCCATCACCGCCCCGATTTTTTTTTTTTTTTTTTTTTCTCACCTGCCTTGTTGGTGTTCTTCAGGTATAAAAATGATCCTGAATTAGCTCTGGTTTGCATCAGGGACTGTTGAGTCTCGCTCCAAATACTTGTATACCCAATCTAGCGGGTTTCGACGTATGCAGCCAGATCTCAGTTGTTTTCAGTACTGATTTTTATGCAGTATTTTCGCAAATATTTTTAATAGAACCATCAAACTTTATATTTTCAGAAAGCCAACATTTCAATAAATCCGAGTACCTGTTGGTATTTTTATGACAAAATTAGAATGAAATTGGAAGAGAAGTAGAAAATATCGACGGAGGAGACACTGAGAGCACAGATGGTTTCCAGCAAAGCGAAAAAATATCCAGAAAACAAGGTCAAAATTACTCAATATTTTACTCGTCAAATGCACCCCACAAGCTTTATTTTACATATTTTTATGTTATTCCCGATCATGCGCCCAACTGTATCTTCAAAAGTCGAAGTCGTAGCGAAAGTCGAAGTCGTAGTGAAAGTCGAAGTCGTAGCGAAAGTCGAAGTCGTAGCGAAAGTCGAAGTCGTAGCGAAAGTCGAAGTCGTAGCGAAAGTCGAAGTCGTAGTGAAAGTCGAAGTCGTAGCGAGAGTCGAAGTCGATTCGGCGATTTCACGAAGTGAAATTCCATTCCGCGACTTCGTCACTTCGCATCGTCGAATCGCCGAATCGACTTCCACTTTGACGACGACTTCGACTTTTAGAAAGTCGATTTGACGAAGCGACGAATGGCCGCATCCGGCTTCCATACCGTACACATGCTCCCTCGTATCAATGACGCATAGACACTGGTAATGAATATCTGCTCCCCTTTATATCTTCTTTACATCTGTATTCATATCATCTAACCTTGACCAGGTCCTCCGGTCTTTACCATACCATATAACACAAAAGACATTATTCATCAATAAATGAACTATATAGATATGTTTTTGGTTGCAATCAACTCAATATAACCATTGGTTTATTCAGGGCCGCTATTATATAATAAAGTCAAACTACGAAATAAAAATATGTAGATTCAAATACTATTATATATACATGTCAATAAAGTTCACAGTGTTATACTAGATAAACATATTAGATGAAGAAGGTTTCACTTTATACTGTCAATGTGCTTAACCCAGAGATATGTGAGGTACCAGAGGTTGGAAATTAACCCAGATCATTTAAAATAAGCTAGCTAGTACATTACCTAAAATGGAAGTGTGTCATATCTACTTTGACTGATTTAAATAAATTACAACCACAACATTTTCATTTTGAAAAAATAGATGACAGAATATGGAGACATATGTGTACATACATTGTACATATACATGTATCAGATTGTCCAGCTACTTAGCCGCTTTTGAACTTTCGCCAAAATTTTCAGCTAATTTTTGATCAGATTTCTTCTTGAAAACTTATCTGCAGATGGTCACGACTTGCAGAATTTTGAAGTCAACGGGGTTATTTTTTCTCAAGTAATTATCAAAAAAACCTTGGAGCGGTTTAATTGAAACTAAATTATAAATTACAGTGTCTAACTTTGTCACAGCGACACAGTTGTCACAGCGACACAGCTCACCAATTACCAATACACGAGTTGTCAGAGCATTTCCATCATAGCTCTCTAGACTTGTATCCAATACCGCTTCTGCCGGTGCTCGGGGCAGTGTGGTTATGTCATCCAAGTTGCCACATGAACAGGTACAATAAAAGCGTACCTGAGATACAACACATATCACGAATCGTTAGATTCTTGGTATGTGCTTTAGAATAGGTTAACCAGAAGACTATACTGTGGAGTCCTGTGGCTCTGTCAGTTTGTCGGCACCTCTTCCCACTTCTCTTATATGCGTTGTAATTTCAACTAATCATTTAACATGGGATTTGTATTGAAGGCCTTATATTCTACTCGAGTTAGATTAATTTTACATGGTCAAATTCAACTTGTTTTCTAAAAAGCTTGAATCTCAATCGAACCGACGATAAGCATTGCATATTTTCATGTAATTGCAAAACATACCAATATACTATAAAGCATGCCTATAAACAAGGTGATGCATCACATGTATAGTGAGATTTATTGAGCGTAATTTTCTTGTTCGTATATTTAGATTTCTGCCTATGTTATACTATGGGCAACTAGCTATATACCTGGTACCATGTAGGTGACTATGTCTGTTACCGGAAAGTTCTGAGATGAGCTACTTTTGATGAAAATTTGACCTACTTAAGTGACCTATAACATTACTCTTGGACCCCCAAGTCATCTAGGTGACCTAAAACATTACGTTTGGAACCCCAAGTCATCTTCCTCACCCAACTTCCAAGGTCCTCTGGATACTCTTAAGGTGCCCTCCCCGCAATTGGAATTTGAAATTTCCTTTAGGCCGTGAGAATTACTCAGCGTAACGTACAACATGACCTTCGAATATAGATAAAAGTTTCGAAATCAAACACCGAATTACTAGTCCACCCGATAAGCACATAGAATAGAAGCTAAGATTCATAGCGTCTCCCTTCCCTCGCTGCTATGCCGACGACAAAATAAAAATACCATAATCGATGTTGTGATCATCATCCCCTGTATATACAGGGTCTATTATGACGGAAATGCCCATCTTCTTGACCCTCGATTTCAGGTGATTTTGATGCTCCATAGGGATAATTTTAACGTCTGTAATTAATTTTTGACCGACGAATGGCCATTTAGTCTGTCATTTCTGTATTTTTATTCATGGCGGCCCATTTTCTCAAGTTAATGAAGGTCCAATAGGGCGCAAAGGTAATAATAAGTGCGCCATGGAGATGTTCGAGTTACCACCAGGGAAATGTATTTGTCGTCGGCATAGCGGTGAGGGAAGGGAGACGCTATGAATCTTAGCTAATAGAATAGGCAATTAAACGCAACAGTAAAAGGGTGGTGGAAAACGATGGCGGCGTACTAACAAGGAGTCATATGACCCCACAGACCAAAAGTGATTGCTGTGATGATTTATATCCAAGCCACGCTATTGTAGCTGTCCATGTGCACATATTGAATGGCATAGTCCAAGCACGGCCCCCAGGCAAACATGAATCATCCCTGTCATGTGAATTAGAAGCGTCTGGTCCGTCATTCATAATTCAGCCGTCGTTCATTAAAGAATATCCGTGTCCATAATCCAAAGACCTATTCCATATTCCATATAACAGCATTAGCACCAAATTCAAAAAAGACAATCACAGTATACATAAACATAGGCTATAGTTTCCTGCAAGAGAGAAGAGGTCAACAGTTTTCAATGATGTCGGCAAGACATCATGATGTTCCAAAAATATCAAATCCGTATCGCTGATCAGTATTCTTAATCCATATGATATTCGTTGTAAAGTCGTCATCTAGAGAATGATGTATCTCATTCACGCTTTGATTGTGACTGTTCATATGAACACCATGAGGATCTTGGAAGTACATGGGTTCATACGGCCCCTAGCCCCGGGTTAAGCGGAATAAGACGCAAGTTACGAAACGTAACGCCAAAGATCTTGCACGCTACGCTCGTCATCTGAAGACCCAAAATGACGAGAACAACAGAGCACACGTGCAAGTTGTAATCAGAGCTCATATCTCCGGATTTTATTCCACTTGTTTGAGCAAACCTTACAAAATAGCCAAAAATATGACTGCACCGATCTCGTAATTCGCCATTTTGACTATAATCCTGAACTTATTTGCCACATGAAGGCGCACTATAGTTTGGAGTGTTGGACAGAATGTATGACAGCACATTTCAGCTAGTATGTCTAGACAATACTAGTCCAGTATAGCGTTACACCAGGCTTTCTTTTTTAATATGCTGTTGTTTACTGACAAGCCTGGTTAGTCAAGTCGACTTTCATAGTAAACAGAAATCGAACTACTATTGCCAATATATGAGCGGGAAAAATAGCCCAACTTGAAAAAATAAAGAATTTGCATGCCCACTCACCTCGATAATTCAAAAGACCAGTATCTACTGCATACATATAACGTAATTCCCAACTCTGACAGGTCTGATAACACGAGAGTGCCCCCTGTCAATCTGGAGGTGTTTTTCCAGCGAAAAATTCCTTCTAGCAAACATGGCAACAATAGAAAAGCCTTGACCTTAGACCTTATTTGGGTATATCACGTGCTCACACAACTCATCACATGGTATGGGGAACCCAAGTGGAACCCACGTACTATTGCAAGTATTAGTATTGGTGAACTTGAAAGGAATGTTGAAACGAAGAAATGAATAAATTTGTGCTGATCATGTTGATTTTATTTCAGTTTAGTCGAAACAGAGGGTCTGTTTTATTGTTATTCAATGATATGGGAAATAACACGATAATTAAGGAAGACACCTTTGTCCCTTGGGGTTTTCCCGTTCTATGTGACGAGTTGTGTGAGCACGGAAAACCCCAAATAAGGACTATTGACGCCATATTTGCGAGAAGAAATCTTTCGCTGGAAAAACACCTCCAGACTGACAGGGTGCACCCTCGTGTTATCAGACCTATCAGAGTTGGGAATTACGTGATATGTATGCAGTAGATTCTGATCTTTTGAATTATCGAGATGAGTGGGCATGCAAATTCTTTATTTGTTCAAGTTGGGTCATTTTCCCCGCTCATGTGTTAGCAGTGGTAGCTCGATTTCTGTTTACCATGAAAGTCGCCGTGACTAATTAGGCTTGTCAGTAAACAACAGCATATTAAAAAAGAAAGCCTGGTGTCACGTTATACTGGACTAAGACAATTCCTGGTGAACTCTTGATTTTGATGGGCAAAACAATTCCAGAATCATCAATAATCGCTTGACATCCGCGTCAGGAGAATTTGTTCATACAGTTCTTCAAGCTGTAGCTCTAGGTACTTTCGCATGACACCAAAATGCCTTCACATGTGCAACAAAAATATTTTATGTATTGCATGTATCGTTTCGAAGTTTCTGTGTCATACAATGTCTTCCCTCCTCAACCGCATAATTGGACAAAATTAGTGGCAGTCCAGGTTGAAAAAGATAGTACTTGGATGATTGGAATTGATACCTCATACGACTCCATAGGACCACTAGTGGCCCACCTAGATCCCCAAAAAATCATTCCAATGCCCTTTTCCCACAATTCCCTGTTTGCGCATGCGCAGAATGTTGACAACGGCCGAGACACTAGTCCAGGCGGATGCCCCCTCACATAGGCTTCACATTGACACCTCATACAACTCCATCAGCCCATCAAGGGCTCCCCTAGATCCCAAAACGTCTATTTCCATATCCTTTCCCCACAA
Organism: Hanleya hanleyi; assembly: GCA_036873755.1. Lineage (NCBI taxonomy): Eukaryota > Metazoa > Mollusca > Polyplacophora > Lepidopleurida > Hanleyidae > Hanleya > Hanleya hanleyi. The sequence continues at coordinate 148,714 of JAVTVY010038687.1, forward strand.
TTCCCTGTCTGCGCATGCGCAGAATGGTGACAACGCCCGAGGCACTAGTCCAGTCAGATGCCCCCTCACATAGGCTTCACATTGTTACCTCATACGACTCCTTCGGACCATTAGTGGCTCCCCTAGATCCCAAGACGTCTATTTCCATACCCTTGGCCCACCACGCATGCGCCGAATGACGATATTTCAACCCACATCCAGCCATCAGATGCCCCTTTACGAATGCTTCACATTGATACCTCATGTGACCCCATTGGACCATTAGTGGCTCCCCTAGCTCCAAAACGTCTATTTCCATACCCTTTGGCCACGCCCGAGGCACTAGTCCAGTCAGATGCCCCCTCACATAGGCTTCAAATTGTTACCTCATACGACTCCTTCGGACCATTAGTGGCTCCCCTAGATCCCAAAACGTCTATTTCCATACCCTTGGTCCACCGCGCATGCGCAGAATGACGCTATTTCAACCCCACACCCAGCCCATCAGATGCCCCTTCACGAATGCTTCACAGTGATACCTCATACGACCCCATCGGATCATCCATACCCCAGTTACCCCTCAAGTTTAAGTGCAAAGAGGGCAATGCGACCATTTTCCCGCTTACCCTACTACTAACGCAGTTTTCTCCGAATTATATTAACAGACTCTGGCACATGCAGTTTAACATGTTTAGCACATCAATTTCCACAGAACAACTTGGGTTAGGGGGCTGAAACTTTCCCGAGTATATCTTGGGGTCAAGCCCTAACGTAAAGTGTAAAATAATTCAAGATGGCCGTCTTGATGATGTCACAGTGACGTCATATTCTAAAAATTCACTTTCTGTTCGATTTTTAAGTAGGATATTTCAAAAAAATTATTTATTCCATTTTTCGCTGCAAAAAATAGGCAATAATTTGTAATTAATTATCTTGTGTGAAGTAAAATATTTTGGGGCACTTTTAGGCGCAATTTTGAAGAAAAAAAGGACAAAACACAAAACGTTTTGAGTCACAACCTATAGACGTTACAAGCTATGGTGTTATTCTGCTCAGTTTAAACAAGTTTGTACCTCGACTAAAAATAATACCTTGCATTATACGAGTATAACATGATAAATACACGAATTTCCGGATGGCTCCATGTGGTCGCCATTTTGAATTTAACCATCATTTTTAATCTGAAGACAAAGCAAATAAGATTCAAAAATGGACACAAAGTGTTTGGCTATGATGTGAGACCCTTCGGTGTTGATAAATTTACACAACCATCCAAGAATAGTTAGTTGAACTATAGGAGCAACAGGAAAAAATACGGTTTTCAGGTGACCCCATATGGCCGCCATTTTGAATTTGATCGTCAAATCTTGACCTTAGGAATATGTAATTATAGATTCAAAATGTGCGTAAGATGATAGGCTATTGATAAATATCTCTCAGTTTAAATAAATTTGCACAAGGAGCTAGGAATAATGTCTTGAACTGTAAGAGCAGCATCAAAAGGTATGATTTTAAGATGACCCCCATATAGCCGCCATTTCGAATTTGACCATCAAATCAAGATCTTAGGGATATATGAATAGATTCAGGATGGGCGTAAGATGAGGCTATGGTAATATATCTATCATTTATGATAAATTCGCACGAAGAGCTAGGAATAATGCCTTGAACTGTATGAGCAACATAGCTATGATCCTTGACCGAACTAAACTTGAAAGGGGTTGAGTAAGGCCCGGGGTGATATTGAAATTGATCGTGTTTGAAATTATGAAGGAGCAACGTTGTAAATCATGGGTTTACGTGGAAGGATGACTCATTCGATTTTCAAGATAATGCTGGCCATGGAGAACTGCTTTCGTTTGGTATTGTCACAGTGTTTTGCAAATGGTAATTTCCCCACATTTTAAGTCACCCGGTCCACTAGCACTCTAAATTCCAAAACAAAAGTCTGTGCCTCTGGTTATTGAATATGACAAGTGGCATCCACACAGGAAGAAAAGAGAGGAGGAAGATTGTTTTAGTGCGAAGAAATTATTCGAAGGTGAAACTCGCCCACCAAAGTAAAATTCATGCGAGTTGGCATTTGCGACGATGATAAACTTGTGTTGGTTTAAAATTAGCTTAAATTAAAGCTGAACAATCATGTGGTTGGAACCGTTACGAGAAATGTATAAATCTTTGAGGTTTTTCTAAGGAATAGTCCCGCTTCCATGCACTGGCCATATTGAGTCAATCTGCTCCAAAACAGCAACAATAGGAGTCCATCGGACAGACTGGTCAGTGGTGTGGGCTTATCGAATTGGCATTCCCTGTTATCCCCATTTTTCTCAATGTGGGCAATCATAAAAAAAGTTCACTTTTGTCGTAAAGTCGTAATATGGTTTACATGGATTGGACTGTTTGGTTTTATTGTTTTATTGTTCATTTTAGACACTTTTCTGTTCTTGTAGACTGAACTTGCTTCAAAGATAAGTATTTTCACATGCAACTTCGATTCAATTTCACGAAAGGTCGTTTTTTATGTAATTTGCGTATGACCGACGCAAAGTGAAATATCGACAGAATCAATTATCACGGACTGTTCTGATGGTGTCGTAGGGACGGAAATTTAGGTTTTGCTTTCAAAATGTGCGACGTTCAGATAGCAAAACTCCCTTTGTATGTGACGATATAGTCATTTGTTTGACTTTTTTTATCCAAAAGCTGCAAAATCAGGTTTTTTTTCATGTTTATCTTTCGAAATATCAACCTCAAAAATAGTGCGATAATCAGTAGCATGAAATGGATTTGTGTTCGATTAAAATATGCTCTCTTTCCGGAGAAGGTTTTGTGGAGAGGTTTTTCTTGTAACAAAACCAAGCCAGGTTCTTTCAAGTGATCAACCTTCTGTATATTGCATGAGAATATAATTTTGGTTTGAGGGCGTCATATTTTTTTGTTACAAGAGAAAATCCTCCCTATAATGCCTCAACAAATACCAAAAGTGGCAAGGAGCACATTTTGGTCAATCATACATGTTCATGCAAATTACAGTCATCAGTTCTTCGCAAAATGCATTTAATATATATACGCTGCAGGGTAAAGATTAAAAACGTCACGCAAAAATAAGCTTATTCTTTGTAAACGTCCCATATGCTTTCTGTACTGACACAAATTCTGCTTAGTAAATCGAAAACTCAAAGGTGGAATACATTTATTTCCTTTTCTCTGAGACAGGAAATATCAAAGCCTGCAGAACGAAAACGGAAGATACACAATTTTCTTAAATCATCGCCATGGGAATCATATTGAATTTTACCCAGGAGGACTTGTCTAAAGAATTTGGAACATCTTCCACAAATGACCTTGAAATTTCAGCTCTTACTTTCAGGGATGATGTAAGTTTAAGCAATAGTGGAATTTCGAAAGAAAAGCGGATCCCCTTCCACCCCCACCTGGTCCTTCTCTCGCACATCCCAGTCTATTTAGCATTGAACAGTTGCCAGATAAACTGGTATTCATTCTTCGTTAATGAATAAAACTTACAAGCATTACAGTGGTAGCTGTAATATATTTTTGAACATTTTAAACTCGTGAAAAATGAGAAATATGCTTTTGAAAAATTATATTCCATTTAAATCTTAAGGGACAGTAGCCCATTCTACGTGCTCGTTTCTCTACAGGATCCTTTTATGTATTCTCAAAATTCAGCAGCCAGAGATCGTCTATAGGCACTTGCACCTTCCATATAGTCTTATCCAAGCGAGATTATTTGCACTGATAGCTAAGCAGGCCTAGAACGGTCAAAAATTTTCAATAATGCCGGCAAGCGATCATGATGTTCTTAACTCCAAATCCGCATCATTGCCCAGCACGGCAATCTTAATGAAATTTCAAGTGGTTTTCTAGAGAGCGTATCAGTTATAGATACAGTTAGTTATACTCCTTCATTCGGTCATTGTACTTGATCGCTACGTTCGTGGATGATTTTGGAACAATATATCCGCTACCCCCTCAAGAAGTCATATGACCCTACACTGAATATTTTTTTAAAAACATCACAAGAACCAAAACTGATCAGTGTGATGATTGTAATCTAGTCACGCTTTTCTCGAATGCTTGACCACACGGCCTCTTGTACCGATCTGTGCGGTATTAGATACAAATATTTCAGAGCAATGATGTTATATCCCTATCCAGCCACAGTACAGTACCACCTTAGTTTTTTTCCCAAATCGATGAGCTATATTCAAGCGAACGATTATTGATCTTAGTCGTTTTGCGGTCAAGATTCTCTGTGAATTCTACTAAGTCTATGTGCATCTGAATTTCATTTTATCAACTTAGAAATCCAGTACGTCTAAGCAAACTCTTACTGTGAATATCAATACATATTTTTGGTAATTTACGATAACAAAGGATTGAGAAGGACACCCTATCTATGGACGAAGACGAACCATCAGACGAATCAGCATGCAAGCGAAGTAAACCTACTTTCAGTCCGCAACAGCGCCTTCTCATGGACAACGATGACCAGCTGATGGATCTTGAAGAAGAGAATGAGGTGGTTATGGCAGCAGACGTACAGTCGCGCAGAAGTAGACCGGATGACGAGATTCTCAAGGGTATATTCTCGTTTATATCCTGCTTCCATATTATAGCTGAACTAAGTATTTCACCGGAAAAAAAGTTTGTTTATAGAAAACAGAATCTTTAAAAATCTTTGTCTTGAAATAAGACAACTGATATGATAAATTAAGAACAATAAAGTTATAATTCTGCCCTCGGATCAAAAATTTTAAAAAATGCATTTTAAAAGTCTTCGTTCAAGATTTGAGACCGACACAGATCCTAACATATTTCAACTATCAGAAAATCAGTGAAAAATGTGAGTTTGTACATAAATAAAAAAAGTATACCAAAATTGGGGTCAAGTTCAAAAGATTAAGGTCACTGTGATCCCTAAAATCTGGAAAACATTAAAAGTCACAATTCTTCGTGCCCGTAGACAAATGCCTCGCATATCAAAAGTGAGGTCAAGGTCAAAGGTCAAGATCAATGTGACCACAAAGTCGGGAAATCATTAAAAATTGCATTTTTCAGTGTCAGTGGATACGTTAGAAGGACACGATAAATGGCATACCGAAATTGATGTCGAGGTCAAAGATCAAGGTCGCGGTGACTCCAAGATCAAGAAATCATCAAAAATTACACTTTTTGCGTCATTGGATACATTATGCCGAGTATGGCTCTCACCTAGGTGGATAGACCTGGGTAGAAGAATACTACACTAGCATAAATTGGTGATGAAGATCATGCTATCAGGTACCACACGGGGATCTCGTCTTCATGAAAGAAGACACCCCATAATTATGTCTTATGACAAAATGGATAGTTTCATCAAAGTCATTAAGCATAGATCACCAGCAATGCAGCCAAACAGGACAACTGTTTGCGATTATAGGAAAAACAATGACTTGGCCACAAAATATGTTACTGAATGTTTTGCTTTGGTCTGCATTCTTAGGTACTCCAGAAGAAGAGTTGGACAGCAGCCAACGTCACAGAGAATTGTACCACTACATGGACCGCGTGTTGACCAAAGATTTGCCGGAGTACCAATCTTTTCTGACCCTTGCTAGGACGTGTTTGCCCAGAGGGAGACTGGCAACAATCATGGACAACGTTGTAGATATACTGGACGCCATGGAATCGGAGAATTGGATCGCTATCGGCAACTACAAATCTGTCATCACTATTCTGCAAGATGCAGAACTCCATAAACTTAAGACGGAGATAGAACAGACGGAGAAAACAATCCAGGATATGATGACAAAAGAGGGAAAAGTGGTGAAACCGGTTAGAGGTAGTCACCATATGATCTTAAGAGTCAACAACCCATTTACAGATATTGTAATATGTTTAATTATCAACATAAATTTAAATCTAATTATCTAATGCCATTAAGCCAACGTGGGAAGCCAATTGGTCAGATAATTAAGTGAACCCAGACTGTGAAGATTTATTTAAAGGATCCTTGGACATTATTCGATGAATAGAATGGCCAGTTATATAATAATTCGGGAGATGTTCAAAGACATTCCGGTGAAAAGGAAAAACAAATATATGAATATACAGAGACGGTTTGCTAAGATAATAGTGAGATAACATAACCGGTATATCTTCTTCGCTATCAACAAATGTTAAATGAATGAACCTGTTTGCACTGTCATATTCACATTTTAACAGCAGGAGAATTATGGGACATTAGCAACTTTTAATTCCTACGATCTTGTTTGCGTTTATCCCATGTTACACATTTCTGGGAAATTTTAACACGAGTTATGTTTAACAGATATTTCAGGAAGTCGGAGACTTCATTGCAAACTCTACGAACACGTCAAACGCAGCCTCACTAAGGAAATGTACAGATCTTTTCTCACGGTGGCCGGAGGTTGTATACCGAGAGGGAAGCTGGAAGAAAACAAGGGGAACATCGTGGATGTACTATGGGTATTGGAGACTGAGGGGAAGGTTGGCCTTGGTGACTACAATCTTCTATTGACACTACTTCATAGCGCCAAGCTACGACGTCTAGAATGTGAAATTCAGGAAAAAGCTAAGGAGATCCAAGAAAGTGTAACTCTTGAAAATTTACAAGGTAGGTCTAGTTGAGAAACATTAAATGAGAGTTTTACATATCCAACGTGCGAGTTAAATGTCTAAGCGTCATCCCCGCGTTCCCCAGACAGCTAGTGTCAATTCTGACATTTTTACTACTAACAGCAGAAATATAATACACAATTCAACAATGCAGGCTGCACATTGGAAGGTGTACAGGTGTGGTGAAACTAATATTTGGGAGGATATAATAGGGTGTGTTCAATTTTCATATTCATCAAACACTGTCCAGTTTTCAGGCAAGTTAATGACTTGTATTTGCCCCCGTCCCCTTGTTTAAGCTAATCCACAGACACATGACAGCTCAAATTCTCTCAGTATCCTAGTATCTCTGTATTGTAATTATACTTTATACAAGATCTTCCAGTCTTGAAGGGCTTGAGTTATACAGAAGGATAAATATAAACGAAAAAACTGTCAGAATGATGTATTGCTCTTTGTTGTTACATATATTCTTTTCTTAGGTACACCAGAAGAGAAGCAGACCCGCGAACAACTTCATAGACAGTTATACGATGGCATCAGCCGTCAGCTGACCAGTGAGATGCCAGAATATAAATCATTTCTGACCACCACGAGGACATATCTACCACCAGGGATTCTGGCATCCAACAAGGAAAGCGTTGTGGACATTCTGGGCACTTTGGAGTCAGAGAACTGGATCATAGTGGGCAACTATAACACCCTCATCCAAATCACCACAAGTGCTAATCTCCATAAATTGAAAAAGGCGATAGAAGAGAAAGAGGTCAAGATTCAAAAGGTTATGACGGAGGAAGGAAAGGCTGTATCTACTGTCAAAGGTAAATATACAAGTTGGGATCAGGATTTGGTATAGTTTAGTCCATTAAAGAACCAAGGCACCTGTGGGTACGAAAACAAATAAGATAAAGAGCAAGCACTAACACAGGAAGTGAGAGGTATATAGAAAACCATTCAAACAAACCAAATACACGTGATTCGTATTCGAAACAAAGATACATGTAGTTTTGTCTACAAATTATTATGTGCAAATGCGGGTCATCTTAATACGAGTTATCTTGACGTTAAACTAAATTGCAGAAAGTTATTAAATTGAAGATATAGTTCGACCACTTGGATGCTTCTGGTGGTAATGTGAAAGTACCAATATTTCACAGAGATCAGGCGTAGCAGTGAACAGCTTCACAGAGAGCTATACGATTACCTGACTCGCCATCTGACCAAAGGGATGCCGGACTACAACTCTTTTCTGACCATTGCTAGGATCCATATACCACAGGGGAAGCTGGCATCAAACAGGGACAATATTGTGGATATCTTAAACGTTTTAGAGTCGGAAAACTCGATTGGGGTAGGCAATTACAAAATCATCATCCAGATTCTCCGCGGTGCTGGACTCCATAAACTGAAAAGGGAGATCATAGAGAAAGATGCAACAATCCAACAACTGATGGAGGAGGAGGGGAAGACTATGCAATCAGATCTAGGTATTCGGGAGTTACTATACGTCAATATTTACTACCTATTATATATCATTCACAACGAATGATTACACCACTATTCCACCTCTGAGCAATGCTATGAAATTAGAGAACAAAGAATAATACAATGCAAGATGCAATGCCCAACTCCCAACGTTCCCAGGCTAGCACCCTTTTATCTTATAGATGAGATATTCTAGAATTATGAAATGCGAGAACGATGTCTTTGCTTGTCACTTGATGGTCTATAAAATTCAGGAATCAGTAGAATGCTATAAAAACAGTATAACAAGAACAAAGGACAATATCATAAAGCTGAAGGACTAATCGTTTAACTTCATTTTATCATATTTTCCTACTTAATACCAGTGTTATATTCGACATTCAGTAGCCAGTCGCCGCCCATGAAGACTTTTTTCGACCATAATCGAAATATGCCATGTCTCTGCCACAAACACAGTGCTAATTATGTACTCGTAGGTGCACCAGCACTGGAACACGAATACAACAGCGGACAACTTCACAGACAACTTTATGATTACATTAGCCGCCAACTGACCAAAGGGATGCCGGAGTACCTGTTATTTCTGACTATCACCCGGGCCTATTTACCTCCGGGGAAGCTGGCAACGAACAAGGAAAATGTTGTGAACATCCTGGACGCTCTAGAATCAGAGAACTGGATCGCCATAGGCAATTACAAAACGCTTATCAAAATTTTTCAAGATGCCAAATTCCACAAATTGAAAAGGGAGACAGACACGGCAGAGGCTAAAGTCCAGCGAGTGATGGAGAGTGAAGGGAAGACAGTGTCGCATGTCCGAGGTAATGGTAGGCATATGTTGTAAATCGAATAGCTAGGACTCTCCACGAGAACACCCGAGAAACAAAAGAAAAACGCTGGCGAATGACCAGTAGAAATATTTACTGTATACTTGGTTATGAATGAAAAGTATCAGTTGAATAAAGGCGATAGTTTTACATTTTACTAGATTTTTCCCCGCCTCTTCCATATCCCTCCAATACTGTAATGAATGATATCAACACGTCATATCATCACCGAAGATGATATGACAATTGACGTCACAATACATGTCATTATGGTCACAGCGATAGGGTAATTGACCCAAACTACACCAGATGTATGCCCCTAAGAAAAACGACCTAACATCCAGAATAAACTAATACCACAAAAGTTTATAATAAAGCAGAAATCAATTGTTTCTTGACCATGAATCACCATGAATATTTCAACGAATGGGGAGCGAAAATTGGTGAAATATCAATTTTCGCACCGCACTCGATGAAATATTCAATGGTAAACGTAAATAAACAGCTGATCTCCAATATACGTCAATAAACAGTTGATATCCGATACTTTTACCAACATATTATTTTAATATCTGGAACATTTCTTCAAAATGATCTTTTCTCTCTAGGCAATAAATCATAACACTATTAATCCAATAAAAACTTTTAGAAAAGCATACCTTCCACCACTAGTATGATCAACGCTTGTTAACTGATGTCTGTCTTTGAATTAATCGTGTTTAATATAAAGGTATTTATATTCTGCTAGGAGTATTGGAACAAACGATGGGCAGCGAGCAGCTTCATAGAGAGCTGTATGGGAACATTGGCCGTGAGCTGACCAAAGAAATGCAAGAGTACCAGTCATTTCTGACCTTGGCTCGAACGTGTTTACCGCGAGGGAAACTGGCATCGAACAAGGAAAATGTGGTGAACATCCTAGATATTTTGGAGTCAGAAAACTGGATAGCTACTGGCAACTACAAAGGGCTTATCCAAATCTTAGAAGACGCAAAACTTCATAAATTGAAAAAGGAGATAAAGGAGAAAGAGTCCGCTATACAGAAAGTCATGGGAACTGAAGGAAAGACGGTATCATCTGTCCAAGGTAATGAGATAATTTTTCGATCTGCAAACACGATCATCTGGGACCACGAAAATGGTCTTGCTCTTAGGCACGTAATCATTGTTGTTAAATGAATGCGACGATGAATGTCAGTTTTGAACTCGAAATCTGTGACCTGATCCATAACTCCAAGGAGTCACTTCGTTAAACACGCCCACCCACACATACCCGCGCGCGCACACACACACACAAACACACGAACACACACACACACAATCCGACCCAGAAGGGATATGATTTCTTTTTTATTACTGCCGCTCTCTAAGGTCGAAATTATAAATATCTGCTACCGGTGAGTAATCGTTTCGCAAAGGTTCCACATTTATTTTAAATAATTGACTGAGAAGCTACGTTGTATATGCTGGTGCATTTGTTGGAAAACCTATTTTATAAAATACTACATATGAAACTCGATCTCCTGTATACATCATATAGGTAATTTATCTTCAATTAAATTTTTTTTAAATACTTGTAAGGGCCTTGGTACTTACCGGAAGTGTCCTGCATCAAGGCGCCTCTAATGGAACAAGCTGAGTAGCTAGCAGGTCCTCTGCCAGGTAGCCTGTTTGAGAGCATACAGCATATACGCTTCCAATATCTCCTTAAATATAACTTGGAAAGTTGATATGTGTATGTGGAAAGAGACGTTCATCTGGAATTGTTGAGACAATTTGAGGAGGTTTGGGAAGCAGTAATGGGTAGTGTAACACTGGAATGTAAGTCTGTAGTTGTATATGGATTTGTGGATGGTGAGGTTTATAAATCGATGAGTGGAATAGATCAAGATATCGCGTTCACAACACAGATGGGTACAATATGGGTGAGTGAAATCCAAGATGGTCAATGGCAGCCATCTTGGATTACATACTACCTCAATGAAAATCAATACCAATCGCTGTCTAACTGATGTGAAGCACCGTCTCGAGTTTGAAGTTGATTGGTCAAATTGTTGTCGAGATATCACGTTCACAAGATCCGAGACGGATGGAATCCAATATCGTCAATGGCAGCCATCTTGGATTTGTACCTCAGTGAAAATCAATACCAATGGCCGTCTAATTGATGTGAAGCACATTCTCAAGTTTGAAGTTGATTGGTCGAACTGTTCTCGAGATATCGCGTTCACAAGATGTGGGATGGACAGAATCCAATATGGTCAATGGCAGCCATCTTGGATTATGTACCTCAGTGAAAACCAATACCAATGGCCGTCTAACTGATGTGAAAAACCTTCCCTAGTTTGAAGTCGATTGGTTGATTTGTTTCTGAGATATCGTGTTAACAAGATGTGGAACGGAGTGAATCCCATATGGTCCATGGCAGCCATCTTGGATTACGTATCTCAGTGAAAAGCAAAACCAATGGCCGTTTAACTGATGCGAAGCACATTCTCAAGTTTGAAGTGGATTGGTCAAACTGTTGTCGAGATATCGCGTTCATAAGATGTGGGATGGACAGAATCCATTATGGTCAATGGCAGCCATCTTGGATTACGTACCTCAGTGAAAATAAATACCAATGGCCGTCTAACTGATGTGAAGAACCTTCCCAAGTTTGAAGTCGATTAGTTGAATTGTTCTCGAGATATCGTGTTCACAAGATCTGGGACGGATGGAATCCAATATGGTCTATGGCAGCCATCTTGGATTACGTACCTCAGTGAAAATCAATACCAATGGCCGTCTGACTGATGTGAAGAACATTCCCAAGCTTGAAGTTGATTGGTGGAAATGTTCTTGAGATATCGCGTTCACAAGATGTGGGACAAACAGAATCCAATATGGTCGATGGCGGCCATCTTGGATTACGTACTTCAGTGAAAATCAATACCAATGGCCGTCTAACTAATGTGAAGCACCTTCTCAAGTTTGAAGTCAATCGGTCAAATTGTTCTTGAGATATCGCGTTCACAAGATGTGGGACGGACAGAATCCAATATGGTCGATGTTGTCGAGATATCGCGTTCACAAGATGTGGGATGGACAGAATCCAATATGGTCAATGGCAGCCATCTTGGATTACGTACCTCAGTGAAAATAAATACCAATGGCCGTCTAACTGATGTGAAGAACCTTCTCAAGTTTGAAGTCGATTAGTTGAATTGTTCTCCAGATATCGTGTTCACAAGATCTGTGACGGATGGAATCCAATATGGTCAATGGCAGCCATCTTGGATTACGTACCTCAGTGAAAATCAATACCAATGGCCGTCTGACTGATGTGAAGAACATTCCCAAGCTTGAAGTTGATTGGTGGAAATGTTCTTGAGATATCACGTTCACAAGATGTGGGACGAACAGAATCCAATATGGTAGATGGCGGCCATCTTGGATTACGTACTTCAGTGAAAATCAATACCAATGGCCGTCTAACTGATGTGAAGCACCTTCTCAAGTTTGAAGTCAATCGGTCATATTGTTTTTGAGATATCGCGTTCACAAGATGTGGGACGGACAGAATCCAATATGGTCGATGGCGGCCATCTTGGATTACGTACCTCAGTGAAAATCAATACCAATGGCCGTCTAACTGATGTGAAGCACCTTCTCAAGTTTGAAGTCGATTGGTCGAATTGTTCTCAAGATATCGCGTTCACAAGATGTGGGACGCTGAGACGGACGGAAGGACGGACGGAGGGACGGACGGAAGGACGGACGGAAGGACGGACGGCTAGCATTTCCAAGTCCTCCCACCACTTCGTGGCGGAGGACAATAAGGAAGCTATAAAACCCTTTCCTATACATAGTTAAGACTGCCGACCGCTGAAGTATGCATATCGGAAAGCATCACACGGTATCAAACGGGGGAATGTTTGGTGAGATTACATCATGTAATCTCAAAAAATTGCATGTAAATCCTATTACTGATACACGACATCTTATAAGGGATGTACATATATTCTCGGGAAATATCGGCAGATCCAAGAGCATTATTATACAGGAATAAATATGTGAAATATTACCTTCTGAATAGACATGTCAGAAACCAAAAGACGGCACTGTAAGCTGTACGAACACGTCAACCGTCATTTGACCAAGGGCACAACCGAATACAGATCTTTCCTTAACATGTCCAGAAGTTATTTACCACCAGGGAGATTGGCGGCTAACGATGCGAACATAGTTGACGTGCTATGGGTGCTAGAAACAGAGGGGCATATCAGAGCTGGAAACTACGAAGTCTTGTTCAAAATACTTCATACAGTCAGACTACTACACCTGGAAAGTGAGCTTAGAGAAATAGCTAAGAAGATTCCACAAAGTGA
>JAVTVY010038688.1:0-17262 GCA_036873755.1 Hanleya hanleyi
GTTGGTGCTACCCGAAGACGAAGATGGGACACTTAATGAGAAATTAGGAGCCGTTCGACGCGAGAGGGGTGGAATTATGTCAGTTTTGACACGAATAGATAGAGAAATCAGGGAACTGATGTTACAAAATGCATCAACAATCGGAGTAGAAAACAAAATGAAGGTTTATGAACAGTACTTCAGAGATTTTCAGCAAAAACATAGGCAGTATAAAAGTCTTTGGGGGGATGACTTGATGGAATTGGCAAGCGCTGAAGAATATTTCCGGCAAGTAGAACAGAGGAGCGAGATGCTTTCCGCTGATGTAAACATGTGGATGGATAGAGATGTGCCACCAAAGGAATACGAAGGCATTGATAGGGACATTAATGTTAAAGTTAATGATTCAGCGAGCCAGCAAGGAACTCACATTTCAAATACCAGTTCAAGGGCTAAAGCCGCAGCAAAGAAAGCTGCATTGCTTGTGCGGTCAGAAGCTTTAAAGAAGCGACAAGAACTGAAACGACAGCAGATGGAGCTCACACAGTTGGATGAAACATTGGCGCTTGAAACAGAAATCGCAGCGGTAGAAGCTGAAGAACAGGCTTACATTGATTGTACTAGTGTAGCCGGCACTAAACTTGTAAAACAATCCAAGCCCATCAATATCAAAAGAGAACCGAAGGACAGTTGGACTTTGACAAATATCAAACAGGAAAAGCAAATTCCAGGTCCAGTTAATAAAAGCTTTTCAGTAGGGACAACAACGCAAGTAAAGGAGTCCTACACTGACCCATCACACCAGATCTTTTCTGAATCAAAACGGAAATCCCATCATTTTCCTACTCATTTCACAACTCCATCATCTGGTGAGTTAAGACATAGAGATCCGTCCTCAAACGCGCCACTGGGCATGCCCCCTGATAACTCAGATGGCCAAATGTTCGTCATGCAGCAATTGCTAAATGTGATGCAGCTTCCAAAGACCGAGTTAATGAAATATGATGGAGATCCATTAAAGTACTGGATGTTTGTGAGGGCCTTTGAGAACAGCCTGGAGGGGACTGGTGTTCGAGAAAGCGTGAAGCTGAACCGCTTATTCCAGTATTGCACCGGGAAGGCTCTTGATGTCATTGAATGTTGCTCAGTCATGGATCCAGATGAGGGATATTCAGAAGCAAGAAGACTGCTACAGAAACGTTTTGGCAACCAATTTGTTATATCCAAGGCATGGATAGAAAAGGTGACAGAGGGTCCCTACCTGAAGTATGGTGATAACGATGCGTTGAGAAAATATGCAGATTCTGTCAGAAGCTGTGTAGTGACGTTGACGGCTATGGATAGAGTGAATGAGATCGACAATCAAGTCAGAATGGGTAAAATGGTCGAGAAGTTACCATCTTTTCTACAGGGCAGGTGGCGTAAGGATGCTGTTCGACACCTGAAGATCCATGGTTGTTACCCAGACATAAATCAACTTGTTCAGTTCATTGACACAGCGGCTGAGGAGGCTAATGATCCAGTATTTGGGGCTGGTAATGTCCAAAAGGAGTTTAAGGGTAAACTTCAACGAAACTTCCCAAAGAAGCGTTCCAGTGGAACGAGTTTCAACGTTCAAGCTAAGAAAGACCCATCTCCGCCGTCAGATAAACCGGACAATTTCAAAGGAGGCAGATTCCCGCCTTGTCAGTGCTGTTCAGGTGGACACGCTATATATGTGTGTGACAAATTCAAGGAGATGAATATCGACAAAAGACTGGAGTTCGTGAAAACAAACAAGTTGTGCTTCAACTGTTTCTCTCCTCATCATATGTCGTATGGTTGCACCAAGACAAGTATGTGTCACGTAAATGGGTGCAATCGGAAGCATTCCAGATTGCTACATCTGGGCATTGGAACGAGAGACAATGAAGAGACACGAGTGAAAATGACGGATACATCACGTGATCCAAATGTGAATCCGGCTGGTCAGCCACAAACTGCCAGCAATTCCATGTGTGGCGTCGGTGGGGCCGGTACGGCCAAAATAGCCTTGCCTATAGTTCCAGTTGTTGTAAAGTTAAAAGACCAACCGAACTACATGACAACATTCGCTCTTTTGGATAGTGGGAGTACAAATACGTTTTGTTCCAAGGCATTGGCAGAACAACTTGGGATACAGGGTACCAAGACGACGTTATCTCTCACAACGTTGTCTAGAGAGAACTACAAGTCAGATACGAGTCTCATATCCTTAGACATTGCTGACATTACTGGAAGACAACTGATGCATCTCCCCAGTGTATTTGTAATTCCTAACTTACCTGTGCTCACAGAGAGTATGGTAACACAAAGTGATGTAGATAAGTGGTCACATCTACATGGGATAACTTTGCCAACAGCCGATCAAGAACAAGTTAATCTCCTAATAGGACAGGATGTTCCCATGGCTTTGGCGCCGTTGGAGGTTAGATGTGGACGTGGTAATGAGCCGTATGCCACCAGAACTCCGTTTGGATGGACCTTGAACGGCCCATTGGATAACGGCATTAGCAGGAAAGCTATTTCCAATTTTGTTCATGCTGAACAGGGTCTACAAACTCAGATTGAGAAATTCTGGAGACTCGAAGTATCCGAGTCAGTCACGGAGGATATTCCGCAGATGTCTATCAATGACAAGCGTGTCATTAATACATGGAATGACAGCATACATATGAAGAATGGCCATTATGAGCTACCGATTCCCTTCAAGAACCAACCTCCAGACATACCAAGCAACTATTGTGTGGCAGAGTCTCGCCTAGAAAACTTAGGGAGGAAACTGTCTAAGAATCAAGCCTTGTATGAGAAATACAAGTCTGGAATACAAGAGTTACTAGACAAAGGCTACGCAGAAAAGGTGTCCGACGACTGTGTCACTGCATCAGAAAATCCTATATGGTATTTACCTCATCATGGCCTGACAAATGAGAATAAGCCTGGCAAACTACGAATAGTCTTCGACTGTGCGGCCAAATATGCAGGAATCAGTTTGAATGACGTTGTTCACCAAGGCCCCGACCTGACGAATAAGTTGATGGGTGTTTTGTTGCGCTTCCGACAGGACACCGTGGCTTTCATGGGAGACATTGAAGGAATGTTTCACCAAGTCAAGGTAGATCCTTCTGATCGAGATGCATTGCGGTTTCTATGGTGGCGCAATGGCGACATCAATGGACAGCCGGAGGTATACAGAATGACAGTTCACCTCTTTGGGGGTGTATGGAGCCCCAGTTGCGCCAGTTTCGCTGTGAGACGCACCGCCGAGGATAACGAAGAAGACTTCGATCCGATCACTATCCAGACTGTGCTGGAAAATTTCTATGTTGATGACTGCCTGAGGTCAGTGCCGTCTGTATGTGAGGCAATCAAACTGGTGAAAGAACTTAGTGCGCTATTACAGAGGGGTGGCTTCAAACTCACGAAATGGATCAGCAACGACAGACAGGTATTGGAATCTGTTCCTGAGGATGAGAGGGCAAAATGTGTCAAAGACATAGACCTCAATAGCAGTGCTCTTCCCTCAGAAAGGGCATTGGGCGTTCAATGGAACACCGAGACGGATGAATTCGGATTTAAGATTCAACTAAAAGAGAAACCATCTACACGTAGAGGCCTGATCAGCTTGATCAGCTCTGTGTACGACCCGTTTGGATTTGTTTGTCCTGTCATACTCAAAGCCAAGATGATCTTTCAGAGCGAATGTCGACTGAAGAAAGGCTGGGACGAGCCTCTGGAAGATGTCAACGAAACCAAGTGGGATGCTTGGAAACAACGCCTACCAGACATCCAACAGTTTAAAGTGGACAGATGTGTGAAGCCAGAAGACTTTGGTGAAGTGACAGATTGTCAAATACATCATTTCTCAGATGCATCCGCAGACGGATATGGTTCCGTGGCTTACCTCAGGTTGGTGAACTCAGACAGCAAAATTCATGTCAGTTTTCTGATGGGGAAAGCCCGACTAGCACCGATAAAGCAGTTGTCAATCCCACGACTTGAACTTTCGGCTGCGGTGGTTGCCGTAAGGGTTGATCAGATGCTCCGGCGAGAGTTGAAATTCGACATCAATCAATCTGTGTTTTGGACAGACAGTACTGTCGTCTTACAATACATCAAGAATGAATCAAAGAGATTCCAAACATTCGTGGCCAACAGGGTTACCACTATCCACGCAGGATCATCGCCGGATAGCTGGAGACACGTAGGGTCCAAACTCAATCCTGCTGATGATGCATCCAGGGGATTAGGGGCTGATGAGATAGTTGCTAGTTCACGTTGGAAACATGGACCAGATTTCCTTTGGCAGGATCCGTCACAGTGGCCAACTACACCTGAAATCCTAGAATTATCAGTGACAGATACCGAAATCAAGAAAGAAGCTAAGGTGTGTCTTATCTGTGAAAAGCCTGTTGAGTGTGCAGTCAGTAAACTCATCGCGAGGTTTTCCTCATGGACCAAATTGAAGAAATCTGTAGCATGGATATTAAGATTGAAGAAATACTTATTGGAGAAGGTTAGAAGCAGAACCTCCGCCAAGATGTCCAGCAAATCATTGACTGTTACAGAAATCAAAGATGCTGAGCTTCAAATTGTGAAATTCGACAAAATCACTTCCCAGATGAAATTCGGACACTCAGCAAGAACAAAGACAAATCTGTTTCGAAGTCAAGCTCCATTTATAGATTGGACCCTACGATGAATGCTGACGGTATTCTTTGTGTGCGAGGTCGTCTGCAAGCTGCGGCAATTCCCAACGAATCGAAACATCAGATAATATTGCCAAAGGACCACCATGTTGTTACCCTGGTGGTTCGTCATTACCATGAGCTCCTGGGGCACTCGGGTCGAGAACATGTTCTGTCTCATTTGCGACAGATGTTTTGGATTGTTAAGGCGAGAGTTGTGATTAACAAAGTTCTCCGAAGCTGTGTCCATTGTAAACGGAGACAAGGACCACGTGGTGCTCAACGGATGGCAGACTTACCTGAGGATCGGGTCATTCCTGGAAAACCTCCGTTTGCAATTACAGGAATCGGCTGTTTTGGGCCGTTCGTAGTGAAACGGGGCCGGATACATGTGAAAAGATATGGCTGCTTATTCACATGTCTGACTACCAGAGCCATTCATATAGAGAAGATCGACTCTATGGACACTGACTCCTTCATAAACGCCTTGAGAAGGTTTGAATTTAGACGAGGCAAGCCTGAGAAGATCCGGTCAGATAATGGATCTAACTTCAAGGGAGGTGAAAGGGAGTTGAATGAGGCAATAGGTGCTTGGAATCAAAAGAAGATCGAGGGCTATATGATTCAAAAGGAGATTATTTGGGAGTTCAACCCCCCCACGGCTTCTCACATGGGAGGAATATGGGAAAGGCAGATAAGAACGGTCAGAAAAATTCTGAATGCCTTGTTAGCCAACGAAACACTGGATGATGAGGGGTTGGCTACCTTGTTCTGCGAGATCGAAGCTATAGTGAATAGCCGACCGATTACTGTGATATCGGACAATCCTCTAGACGCCGAAGCACTTACCCCAAATCACCTGCTTCTATTGAGATCTGGACCTGACTTCCCTCCTGGGAAATTCTGTAAGGAAGATACCTACCTTAAACGATGGAAACAGGTACAGTTTCTAGCTGATCGTTTCTGGAAGCGCTGGGTACATGAGTACTTACCCACGTTACAACTGAGGCAAAAATGGCTCAAGCCCAGAAAAAACTTCTGTGAAGGAGATGTCGTCCTGATGATCGACGAGAATACCCACAGGAAGATGTGGCCGTTGGGAAGAATCACAAAGACTTTTCCTGGTCGTGATGGTCTCGTCAGATCGGTCGAGTTGAAATCCAAAGGGACATTATTGAAGAGACCAGTGCATAAGTTGTGTTTGCTCGAATCTGTCACTAATTGACTGTTTACTAGACATGGTATAAGACCATCTTACTGCTAACATTGTGATTTCAACGAACTTGATCATCTAGTGACATTAACGATTCTGATATCTTTCTGAAGTAGCTCAGGTTGTGATCGTCGTCACGATTTACACGATGATCGGTAGGATGTTGTAAATTCTGATTGATTTGATTGGTTAAATGTTTCGACTAAGATCGCTAGCTCTACATTTAAGGGGCCGGGATGTAGATGTCAAAATGCGAGTCTATGTTTTCTTTCGTTTCGGTTCCTAGTTATGAGTTGGTGATTTAGAATGTTGGGTTAGTGGCGAGCTTTGGTAGTGGCGAGTATTGAGAAGTGAAAATGTTATTTGACTGCGGTCATTTCTTGTCGTGAAACTTAGTTTCTTGTGGAAACTACAGGGCCAAGAATTTTGTAAGTATGTCGCTAAATGATAAATAAACATATTTACAGACGTAATATGTAAGGTAAAAGTAACAAATACTGAAGTTAGTGTAAAAATCACGTGTTTATAAGTCAACTTTCGATTTATGTACTTGGCATTATTGTGTGATCAGATTTCGTTACTTTACTGGTAATACTAAGTTTTGTTGTCTTGTAGCTTGAACCATCCGCGCTGACATCTTTAGACCATCTAGAAGGTGTTTATAAGTCCAGAAATCGCCAAATTAATACTCTGCGGAGGATATAACTGAGAACTGCGTGTTCTACTAGTACTGTGGTACATTGATGATAGAGGTGTATTATGAGCTGCGGCCAATAAACATTTGAATGGACAATAAATACAGGATGCGTATTGGAAACTTGTGCTCTCAGTGTGACTAATTATTCGTTTCTACAACCACTGGTAGTTTGATGACCACTGGTAGTTTGATGACCACTGGTAGTTTGATGACCAATGGTTGGTTGATGACCACTGCTAGTTTGATGACCAATGGTTGGTTGATGACCACTGCTAGTTTGATGACCAATGGTTGGTTGATGACCACTGGTAGTTTGATGACCACTGGCAGTTTGATGACCAATGATTGGTTGGTGAACACTGGTTGGTTGATGACCACTGGTAGTTTGATGACCACTGGTAGTGTGATGACCACTGGTTGGTTGATGACCACTGGTAGTTTGATGACCACTGGTTGGTTGATGACCACTGGTAGTTTGATGACCACTGGTAGTTTGATGACCAATGGTTGGTTGATGACCACTGGTAGTTTGATGACCAATGGTTGGTTGATGACCACTGGTAATTTGATGACCACTGGTAGTTTGATGACCACTGGTAGTTTGATGACCACTGGTAGTTTGATGACCAATGGTTGGTTGATGACCACTGGTAGTTTGATGACCAATGGTTGTTTGATGACCACTGGTAGTTTGATGACCACTGGTAGTTTGATGACCACTGGTAGTTTGATGACCAATGGTTGGTTGATGACCACTGGTAATTTGATGACCACTGGTAGTTTGATGACCACTGGTAGTTTGATGACCACTGGTAGTTTGATGACCAATGGTTGGTTGATGACCACTGCTAGTTTGATGACCAATGGTTGGTTGATGACCACTGCTAGTTTGATGACCAATGGTTGGTTGATGACCACTGGTAATTTGATGACCACTGGTAGTTTGATGACCACTGGTAGTTTGATGACCACTGGTAGTTTGATGACCAATGGTTGGTTGATGACCACTGCTAGTTTGATGACCAATGGTTGGTTGATGACCACTGCTAGTTTGATGACCAATGGTTGGTTGATGACCACTGGTAGTTTGATGACCGCTGGCAGTTTGATGACCAATGATTGGTTGGTGAACACTGGTTGGTTGATGATCACTGGTAGTTTGATGACCACTGGTAGTGTGATGACCACTGGTTGGTTGATGACCACTGGTAGTTTGATGACCACTGGTTGGTTGATGACCACTGGTAGTTTGATGACCACTGGTAGTTTGATGACCAATGGTTGGTTGATGACCACTGGTAGTTTGATGACCAATGGTTGGTTGATGACCACTGGTAGTTTGATGACCACTGGTAGTTTGATGACCACTGGTAGTTTGATGACCACTGGTAGTTTGATGACCACTGGTAGTTTGATGACCAATGGTTGTTTGATGACCACTGGTAGTTTGATGACCACTGGTTGGTTGATGACCACTGGTAGTTTGATGACCACTGGTAGTTTGATGACCACTGGTAGTTTGATGACCACTGGTAGTTTGATGACCAATGGTTGGTTGATGACCAATGGTTGGTTGATGACCAATGGTTGGTTGATGATCAATGGTTGGTTGATGATCAATGGTTGGTTGATGACCACGGGTAGTTTGATGACCACTGGTAGTTTGATGACCAATGGTTGTTTGATGACCAATGGTTGGTTGATGATCAATGGTTGGTTGATGATCAATGGTTGGTTGATGATCAATGGTTGGTTGATGACCACGGGTAGTTTGATGACCAATGGTAGTTTGATGACCAATGGTAGTTTGATGACCACTGGTAGTTTGATGAGCAATGGTTGGTTGATGATCAATGGTTGGTTGATGATCAATGGTTGGTTGATGACCAATGGTTGGTTGATGACCAATGGTTGGTTGATGATGACCACTGGTAGTTTGATGACCAATGGTTGGTTGATGACCACTGGTAGTTTGATGACCAATGGTTGGTTGATGATCACTGGTAGTTTGATGACCAATGGTTGGTTGATGACCACTGGTAGTGTGATGACCAATGGTTGGTTGATGACCACTGGTAGTTTGATGACCAATGGTTGGTTGATGACCACAGGTAATGTGATTACCAATGGTTGGTTGATGACCACCGGTAGTTTGATGACCAATGGTTGGTTGATGACCACTGGTAGTGTGATGGCCAATGGTTGGTTTATGACCACTGGTAGTTTGATGACCAATGGTTGTTTGATGACCACTGGTAGTGTGATGACCAATGGTTGGTTGATGACCACTGGTAGTTTGATGACCAATGGTTGGTTGATGACCACTGGTAGTTTGATGACTACTGGTAGTTTGATGACCAATGGTTGGTTGATGACCACGTGTAGTTTGATGACCACTGTTAGTTTGATGACCACTGGTAGTTTGATGACCAATGGTTGGTTGATGACCACTGGTAGTTTGATGACCAATGGTTGGTTGATGACCACTGGTAGTTTGATGACCACTGGTAGTTTGATGACCACTGGTAGTTTGATGACCACTGGTAGTTTGATGACCACTGGTAGTTTGATGACCAATGGTTGGTTGATGACCACTGGTAGTTTGATGACCACTGGTAGTTTGATGACCACTGGTAGTTTGATGACCACTGGTAGTTTGATGACCAATGGTTGTTTGATGACCACTGGTAGTTTGATGACCACTGGTTGGTTGATGACCACTGGTAATTTGATGACCACTGGTAGTTTGATGACCACTGGTAGTTTGATGACCACTGGTAGTTTGATGACCACTGGCAGTTTGATGACCAATGGTTGGTTGACGACCACTGGTAGTTTGTTGACCACTGGTAGTTTGATGACCACTGGTAGGTTGTTGACCAATGGTTGGTTGATGACCACTGGTAGTTTGATGACCAATGGTTGTTTGATGACCACTGGTAGTTTGATGACCAATGGTTGGTTGATGACCACTGGTAGTTTGACGACCACTGGTAGTTTGATGACCACTGGTAGTTTTATGACCACTGGTTGTTTGATGACCAATGGTTGGTTGATGATCAATGGTTGGTTGATGATCAATGGTTGGTTGATGACCAATGGTTGGTTGATGATCAATGGTTGGTTGATGACCACGGGTAGTTTGATGATCACTGGTAGTTTGATGACCAATGGTTGGTTGATGACCAATGGTTGGTTGATGATCAATGGTTGGTTGATGACCAATGGTTGGTTGATGACCAATGGTTGGTTTATGACCACTGGTAGTTTGATGATCAATGGTTGGTTGAGGACCAATGGTTGGTTGATGACCAATGGTTGGTTGATGATCACTGGTAGTTTGATGACCAATGGTTGGTTGATGACCACAGGTTATGCGATGACCAATGGTTGGTTGATGACCACTGGTAGTTTGATGACCAATGGTTGGTTGACGACCACTGGTAGTGTGATGACCAATGGTTGGTTGATGACCACGGGTAGTTTGATGACCAATGGTTGGTTGATGACCACTGGTAGTGTGATGACCAATGGTTGGTTGATGACCACTGGTAGTTTGATGACCAATGGTTGGTTGATGACCACTGGTAGTTTGATGACTACTGGTAGTTTGATGACCAATGGTTGGTTGATGACCACGGGTAGTTTGATGACCACTGGTAGTTTGATGACCACTGGTAGTTTGATGACCAATGGTTGGTTGATGACCACTGATAGTTTGATGACCAATGGTTGGTTGATGACCACTGGTAGTTTGATGACCAATGGTTGGTTGATGACCACTGGTAGTTTGATGGCCAATGTTTGGTTGATGACCACGGGTAGTTTGATGACCACTGGTAGTTTGATGACCACTGGTAGTTTGATGACCACTGGTAGTTTGATGACCACTGGTAGTTTGATGACCACTGCTGGTTTGATGACCAATGGTTGGTTGGTGACCACTGGTAGTTTGATGACCAATGGTTGGTTGATGACCACTGGTAGTTTGATGACCAATAGTTGGTTGATGACCACTGGTAGTTTGATGACCAATGCTTGGTTGATGACCACTGGTAGTTTTATGTCCACTGGTAGTTTGACGACCACTGGTAGTTTGATGACCACTGGTAGTTTGATGACCAATGGTTGGTTGATGACCACTGGTAGTTTGATGACCACTGGTAGTTTGATGACCACTGGTAGTTTGATGACCAATGTTTGGTTGATGACCACTGGTACTTTGATGACCAATGGTTGGTTGATGTCCACTGGTAGTTTGATGACCACTGGTCGGTTGATGACCACTGGTGGTTTGATGACCACTGGTAGTTTGTTGACCACTGGTAGTTTGATGACCACTGGTAGTTTGATGACCACTGGTAGTTTGATGACTGGTAGTTGATGACCACCACTGGTAGTTTGATGACCACTGGTAGTTTGATGACCACTGGTAGTTTGATGACCACTGGTAGTTTGATGACCAATGGTTGGTTGATGACCACTGGTAGTTTGATGACCAATGGTTGTTTGATGACCACTGGTAGTTTGATGACCAATGGTTGGTTGATGACCACTGGTAGTTTGATGACCACTGGAAGTTTGATGACCACTGGTAGTTTGATGACCACTGGTAGTTTGATGACCACTGGTAGTTTGATGACCAATGGTTGGTTGATGACCACTGGGAGTTTGATGACCACGGGTAGTTTGATGACCAATGGTTGTTTGATGACCACTGGTAGTTTGATGATCACTGGTAGTTTGATGACCACTGGTGGTTTGATGACCACTGGTAGTTTGATGACCACTGGTAGTTTGATGACCACTTGTAGTTTGATGACCAATGGTTGTTTGATGACCATTGGTAGTTTGATGACCACTGGTAGTTTGATGACCAATTGTTGGTTGATGACCACTGGTAGTTTGATGACCACTGGTAGTTTGATGACCAATGGTTGGTTGATGACCACTGGTAGTTTGATGACCACTGGTAGTTTGATGACCACTGGTAGTTTGATGACCAATGGTTGGTAGATGACCACAGGAAGTTTGATGACCAATGGTTGGTTGATGACCACTGGTAGTTTGATGACCACTGGTAGTTTGATGACCAATGGTTGGTTGATGACCGCTGGTAGTTTGATGACCACTGGTAGTTTGATGACCACTGGTAGTTTGATGACCACTGGTAGTTTGATGACCACTGGTAGTTTGATGACCACTGGTAGTTTGATGACCAATGGTTGGTTGATGACCACAGGTAGTTTGATGACCAATGGTTGGTTGATGACCACTGGTAGTTTGATGACCACTGGTAGTTTGATGACCAATGGTTGGTTGATGACCGCTGGTAGTTTGATGACCACTGGTAGTTTGATGACCACTGGTAGTTTGATGACCACTGGTAGTTTGATGACCACTGGTAGTTTGATGACCACTGGTAGTTTGATGACCACTGGTAGCTTGATGACCAATGGTTGGTTGATGACCACTGGTAGTTTGATGACCAATGGTTGGTTGATGACCACTGGTTGGTTGATGACCACTGGTAGTTTGATGACCAATGGTTGGTTGATGACCAATGGTTGGTTGATGACCACTGGTTGGTTGATGAACACTGGTTGGTTGATGACCACTGGTAGTTTGATGACCAATGGTTGGTTGATGACTAATGGTTGGTTGATGACCACTGATTGGTTGATGAACACTGGTTGGTTGATGACCACTCGTAGTTTGATGACCAATGGTTGGTTGATAACCACTGGTAGTTTGATGACCACTGGTTGGTTGATGACCAATGGTAGTTTGATGACCAATGGTTGGTTGATGACCACTGGTAGTTTGATGACCACTGGTAGTTTGATGACCACTGGTAGTTTGATGACCAACGGTTGGTTGATGACCACTGGTAGCTTGATGACCAATGGTTGGTTGATGACCACTGGTAGTTGGATGACCAATGGTTGGTTGATGACCACTGGTTGGTTGATGACCACTGGTAGTTTGATGACCAATGGTTGGTTGATGACCAATGGTTGGTTGATGACCACTGGTTGGTTGATGACCACTGGTTGGTTGATGAACACTGGTTGGTTGATGACCACTCGTAGTTTGATGACCAATGGTTGGTTGATGACCACTGGTAGTTTGATGACCACTGGTAGTTTGATGACCACTGGTTGGTTGATGACCACTGGTAGTTTGATGACCACTGGTAGTTGATGACCACTGGTAGTTTGATGACCACTTGTTGGTTGATGACCACTGGTAGTTTGATGACCACTGGTTGGTTGATGACCACTGGTAGTTTGATGACCAATGGTTGTTTGATGACCACTGGCTGGTTGATGACCAGTGGTAGTTTGATGACCAATGGTTGGTTGATGACCACTGGTAGTTTGATGACCATTGGTTGGTTGATGACCACTGGTAGTTTGATGAACACTGGTAGTTTGATGACCACTGGTAGTTTGATGACCAATGGTTGTTTGATGACCACTGGTAGTTTGATGACCAATGGTTGGTTGATGACCACTGGTTGGTTGATGACCAATGGTTGGTTGATGACCAATGGTTGGTTGATGACCAATGGTTAGTTGATGACCACTGGTAGTTTGATGACCACTGGTAGTTTGATGACCACTGGTAGTTTGATGACCAATGGTTGTTTGATGACCACTGGTAGTTTGATGACCACTGGTAGTTTGATGACCACTGGTAGTTTGATGACCACTGGTAGTTTGATGACCAATGGGTGTTTGATGACCACTGGTAGTTTGATGACCACTGGTTGGTTGATGACCACTGGTAGTTTGATGACCACTGGTAGTTTGATGACCACTGGTAGTTTGATGACCACTGGTAGTTTGATGACCAATGGTTGTTTGATGACCACTGGTAGTTTGATGACCACTGGTAGTTTGATGACCATTGGTAGTTTGATGACCACTGGTAGTTTGATGACCACTGGTAGTTTGATGACCAATGGTTGGTTGATGACCACTTGTAGTTTGATGACCACTGGTAGTTTGATGACCACTGGTAGTTTGATGACCAATGGTTGGTTGATGACCACTGGTAGTTTGATGGCCAATGGTTGTTTGATGACCACTGGTAGTTTGATGACCAATGGTTGGTTGTTGACCACTGGCAGTTTGATGACCACTGGTAGTTTGATGACCACTGGTAGTTTTATGACCACTGGTTGTTTGATGACCAATGGTTGGTTGATGATCAATGGTTGGTTGATGACCAATGGTTGGTTGATGACCAATGGTTGGTTGATGATCAATGGTTGGTTGATGACCACGGGTAGTTTGATGACCACTGTTAGTTTGATGACCAATGGTTGGTTGATGACCAATGGTTGGTTGATGATCAATGGTTGGTTGATGACCAATGGTTGGTTGATGACCAATGGTTGGTTTATGACCACTGGTAGTTTGATGACCAATGGTTGGTTGATGACCACTGGTAGTTTGATGACCAATGGTTGGTTGATGACCACTGGTTGGTTGATGAACACTGGTTGGTTGATGACCACTTGCAGTTTGATGACCAATGGTTGGTTGATGACCACTGGTTGGTTGATGAACACTGGTTGGTTGATGACCACTGGTAGTTTGATGACCAAAGGTTGGTTGATGACCAATGGTTGGTTGATGATCACTGGTTGGTTGATGGACACTGGCTGGTTGATGACCACTGGTAGTTTGATGACCAATGGTTGATTGATGACCAATGGTTGGTTGATGACCACTGGTTGGTTGATGAACACTGGTTGGTTGATGACCACTGGTAGTTTGATGACCAATGGTTGGTTGATGACCAATGGTTGGTTGATGAACACTGGTTGGTTGATGACCACTGGTAGTTTGATCACCACTGGTAGTTTGATGACCACTGGTAGTTTGATGACCAATGGTTGGTTGATGACCACTAATAGTTTGATGACCAATGGTTGGTTGATGAAAAATAGTTGGTTTACCACCAATGTTTGGATGATGATCAACGATTGGTTGGTGACCAACGATTGGTAATAAGACCAATGGTTGGTATCTCTCGCAGCACAATTTAGGAATAAAGTATACCGGTATACGACTGACTTGGGCTTGGCTGCGACCTTGTTTGAAGAATTCGTTGGTTCATTTGTGCTCGGTCTGGTAGATGCCTTCTTCTTTTGGTCTCGCCCACCGTCACATCGGCGCCTGTAGTTGTGCAGTGAACAGTCCACTCTCTGCTATACCAATCGAATATCGTTTCTCGCCGTATTGTTTCGGCAAACACATTCTCGCGGCATGTACATCAAAGTCACACACACTCCAGTGCGTAATCAGTCCACGGATATCCTTTCGTTGACGTTGTAGTTGGTGCCTAATCAACTTAACATCTAAAACTTCTCTTGGGAAGGCATCTTTTGAAAACATGATGAAATATCTTATGGATAAACATGCCAGTGCTTCAATTTTAAAGTGTAAGTGTTTCTCCATAGGGGAGGGTGGGTTATCAACCATACACATCTCACCCTGCTCGGTGTGATTTACTTTGTCTTTTGTGTCCTTTTGAGCTGATGTGTTATCGAGTCGCGGTATTATTTTAGTCCGTTGTGGTGCACCACTATAGATTTAGCAGCAGGGCCCTTCTGTAGTCGGTATAGTAAGTTTGACAGTGACCAGGAAGGGACCAATCCATGGTTTCTGTAAATTCGCAGGAATAGCCCTTGTCACGCGCCCATACACGCAGTTCTATAAACATGTTGGTTGGTCATAAACTCGTTTCTGGCGATCGCTGGTTGCTTGCATATATTTGTCGGATATCTGGTGAACTTACCATATAATCTCTCGTCTTTTCAGATCACTGACTTTTCGTTCTGCTTTGGGTGGCGGGCCGAACATGAGACAATATAATTTCTCGGCCAAACATCATCAGACATGGGGGGGGAGACCGGCCATTTCATGTCGCGAGGACCTGTATAACTTACATTAATATGGGTAATGTTTCATCTCGGTTTCGTTGGTCGGTCGCAATAACTTTTCTGAACATATCCTCCGTCCATCAATCCGTCACTATGTGGGTTATATGACGTCGTCATCTTCAGTTTCTCACACATTCCATGGAATAATTAACGTGCGATAAGCTTCCTCATTTTAGCTTCACAGGTTTGTCTTTCTTCGTATTTCCTGTTCCACTCTGTTACATCCTGTTGTTATCTAATCATCTTGTTGATATCCTGAGCTGATTCTGTCAGAGGTGCTGCATTTGAGAACGGAACATCTCTGATTGGTGGTGTGACGTTCGAGCGGTCAGAAAACGTCTATCCTTGCGATGTGCACGAGACTTGAAACGGCCTGGTCTCAGGCCCCTGTGACAAATTGTCAGGCTGATGTGAACGCAGTCTCGTATGACTGGAATTGGCCAACGAGGAAGGTCCGATTCAACCTGTCACCTTGTCTGGATCGAGGAGGTAGGATGGGAGGGACCTGTAGAAACAACCAAGGCAATAATAAAGTAATAATATTGTATTCTGCTATGTACACAGCTCTGTACGCGCACAATACCTGTAATAAAGATCCCTACTCTAGAGGTAGTTATCGTTAAGTGTTATCTTTATCTTAAAGAGAAAGACTAATAATATACAATATATACATGAGACCCTATCTATGACGCGTCACGGCCTGGCTCTCGTCGTGGTATGGTACGGCGTCTCTGGTTCCTCTCCGGTCGTAGGCGTAGCCCCGGACTGTATGGAACGCCTACCGTGTCTCAGGTTACACGGCCCAGTTCATCTAAGCGTTATTAATCGTCTCTGGAATCCTCTCCGTATCACTGCTTCTCCTAGCAGTAGCCCTTCGGCGGCATCGGCCCGTACGACACACCACAGCGTCTTCGGCGGCAGCCCCTTTCGGCTCGGTAGACCTCGCGTCCTCCGGCGGCACGAATTCGGCGGCGACCCCTTTCGGCTCGGCAGACTTCACGTCTTCGGCGGCCCGTCTTCGGCGACCCGTCTTCGGCGACCCGTCTTCGGCTCGGCAGACCTCACGTCTGCGGCGGCCCGACTTCGGAGACCCGTCTCCGGCAACGGCCCCTCTACGGCGTGGACCCAAGGGCGAGTTAATAGGCTCAGATTGTCTGCATATATATGTGGTAATAATGCCCTGGTCTCGGGAGCGTATTATTACCTTACAGTGTAATGTCAATTAATATCAATGATTTGTAATAGAATTCAAAGACTTGCGGCAAGGCATAATTCGAGCCCTGCGGCAGTGTAAATATGTACAGTGGATGTTAGCTTGTGTTATCAGTTATCCCTAGCCGACGCCTGTGGATAACTAGTGTAGACAAGTGTGATTAGATCTATTCCGTCCCTAAGGCCGACGATCTTGTATGTGAGCAAGTATATGTAATCATGTAAAATGGTATTTGTGTGATGGGCTGCAGTGTGGGATATTTGGTGCTCTGTATTCCCCGTTCATGGACATCTCGTCTTCAGATACTGCGCGTGTTAGTATCTTATCCCCGTCTGGGTTCGTCTCGTCATCAGATACTGTGCGTGTTATTATCTATTATCCCCAAGCTATGACTCAGCTCTCGGCATTCAAACCCTTCAGCGGATGGTTCGGCGCTGTTTTGGCAATCAATTCGGCACTTTCGGCCCATTCGGCGCATTTGCGGCGATCCTGTCTCTG
>JAVTVY010038689.1:0-15853 GCA_036873755.1 Hanleya hanleyi
CGCGAACACCGCGAACCGGGGGTCGATCGACGATTATATCCTCGGGCGAGTTTCGTAAATAGCCGACCTAGAACACCGCATTAGTCACGCTCCGCGATCCATCGCGCGGTCGCCCCGGTTCGCCGGCGGAGCGTGACTAATGCGGTGTTCTAGGTCGGCTATTTACGAAACTCGCCCG
Source organism: Hanleya hanleyi (assembly GCA_036873755.1). Lineage (NCBI taxonomy): Eukaryota > Metazoa > Mollusca > Polyplacophora > Lepidopleurida > Hanleyidae > Hanleya > Hanleya hanleyi. The sequence continues at coordinate 179 of JAVTVY010038689.1, forward strand.
AGGATATAATCGTCGATCGACCCCCGGTTCGCGGTGTTCGCGTAACTCACGGTGTAATTATAGCCTATCGACGAACCTTCAGGACTCGTCTATACGGTATAATAAACGTGGTCAATCTGTGGAAATATCGAGCTCTGTGGGATATATAAATATATGTTTGACCAGGTTGGCGGGCTCGCGAGACTCATCGTTTATTAATGTCATATTATAAGAGTCACGTATGTGGGGGAAAGCTCTTATAAATGGACAGAAAACTCGCATTTCACCACTCACGTTGAGAATACCGATACACATGGCACAGATGCATGTGCACACCACATGGTTCAATGTTAGCTATAGCTTGAGGAGTGTTTGCGATGTTCATCGTCTGTTCACTCAACCGTGTCCACAGCCGGAGGACATATATGGCCTTGTTTTACTCTATTATAAAACGATACTACGTCTCGCACGAATGATTTTTAATTAAAACTCACACTCATCTTCCACACTGGTGATGAATTTCTCGTGGTGTTCTCGAATCGTATATTTGCCCTTCGAAGGTGACATCAGTTCTATTTTCAGACTCGACTAATGGTATATTTAAGGAGCCTGACATCAAAAGCTGAACACTCGCGTGATAAAACCTTGCTCTTAATGTAAAATAGCTTGTTGTGACAGTGTTGAAAAGACATACTCGGATGGACAGGATGGACTACCTTCAAACGATTATTATGGGTAGCATGTGCACACCACATGGTTCAATGTTAGCTATAGCTTGAGGAGTGTTTGCGATGTTCATCGTCTGTTCACCCAACCGTGTCCACAGCCGGGGGACATATATGGCCTTGTTTTACTCTATTATAAAACGATACTACGTCTCGCACGAATGATTTTTAATTAAAACTGACACACATCTTCCACACTGGTGATGAATTTGCCGTGGTGTTCTCGAATCGTTGCTTCGAAGGTGACATCAGTTCTATTTTCAGACTCAACTAATGGTATATTTAAGGAGCTTGACATCAAAAGCTGAACACTCGCGTGATAAAACCTTGCTCTTAATGTAAAATAGCTTGTTGTGACAGTGTTGAAAAGACATACTCGGATTGGACAGGATGGACAGAGGACTACCTTCGAACGATTATTATGGGTAAGCTTTTCAGCACATTTGTTTTTTCCTCATAGGTTAAGAGCCTATTGCTAAAATTATACTATGTGAAGTTTTTCCATACATGGGTATAGGAAATTTCCTCATTAATATAGGCAGAGTATCCAAATGGACATCCTCAGCGGCTTAACCGCGAAGTTAATTCAATCTAAGGTGCGCCGATTTGTTCATTGAGATCTCTAACTCACCGGAACCGTGAAATAGAGTTCAGTGGCGATACCCACTGACGTCATAGCAAAGTCTGCCAACTAGCAGCGGGATTTTATAATATTATGATGCTTTTGATACTCCGCCATACAAGGTGATTAATGATTTATTACAACCCTAGGTGACATTATACCATACTAGTCCTCCAGACATTTACACCGTGCTTATCAAGCGCACTTTTTTACTAGTTTCTGCAAGTCCAAACACGCTTTAATCATGATCAGGACGTGTATGACACCATTCTCAATGAGACCTGAGCTGTCAAGCGAATCTTATCTTACTTTACTTTATTTCCATACATGAATACATACAGAAACATAAAAATATATATACATAAATCAATGTTTGTTAAAAAACGGTGCCATGTACAAACAAGATTATCACAATTCCTAGGCAAACATGCACATAGGTACTGCATACGGATAGGCTTAGCCAAGCTATGGGGTCGGCTAAAGTGACAAACAAAAGGATGCTGCCCTAAAGCCCACTATCCGGCTAGATATATATTACAAAGGTGTGTATGGTATTATGAGTGTTACAAAGATAGACTTCGTCACGCACGAGCGGTTGTAGTCCGAGGACACTTGTAGTCATGTTTGATATATACTTCGTCATGCACGACTGGTTGGTTCGCTGACCCGAGACGTATATGTTTCCCCTTACACTTCATTAAAAATATACTCGATAAATAGGTAGAATGTATAATTGTTTACCTAAAGCTTGGAAATTCCGTTTTCGACCAAAAAAAATTTTCGATTTTTTTTTTTTTTAATTTTTTTTTTTTGAAATTCATTAGAATCTCAATATCTCTGGAACGGGAAGGGCTACTGCGATGAAACTTACGTCGTTGGATAGCCAGGAGAGAGACGCGTCGCTGGATCGCCACGGTGACGTCGGAAAAATCTCAATATCTTGGGAACGGGAAGGGTTACGGGGATGAATCTAACGCCGTTCGATAGCCGAGAGAGAGGCGCGTTGTACGACAACGTCATACGATGTTATAGCGAGTCATGTTAGGAATTTTCGGGGGATAAGTCAGATTTGAATCTTATGACTATTCTACTCCAGGGTGCTTTGATAACGTAAAGTGTATGACTCCCATTTGTACCTATTTCAGCTGGGACGAAGACGAATTCGTGAACGGTCTCACAAAAGTATGGGACTGCGAATTGGAACGAATCCGACAACAGACTTGTGGGCCGGATTCAAACAATGTTGATATCACGAGTCCCTGGCGATCGCCCTCGAAACGACGCGCATGTGGGACCTTCGACGGTGAGTGCATTAATTTCGTGAAAGCGAAATACGATATGTGTAAACTACACACTTACATACATTAGGCTTTAACGCTAAAGCGGACCCCCCTCATACTGTTCATACAATACCATGAACAAGTTAACTCTGTATTGAAAAACGGTCCTAAGTCGACTCATAGTATGAAATCCTACAAATGTTTGTCCACCCAAGGAAAAGGAGATAATGTACAATCGGTGCAGTCCCCATTTTAGAGGATTATTGTCATGTTAAGGAAAGTAAATTGGTTATACTACGTGCTCATTTAACAAAAGCGCATTACGACGTCTGAGGCGATTACTGCGTGTACGAAAATGGTACCTTCTTAGGGCGAGACTGTTGTTGAAAACTGGGAAATCAACTCAAACAGTTTGTCCCCGCGATAGAAGGTAAGTTTTCCCGGCATATCCGTACACGAGCTTTCTCGAGAAGCGCTGCCGATGTCCGTGGTGACATGGATTTCGATTTGAGCGTGCAATCGCCCTGAATTCGCTTTTTTGCGAATTCTTAATCAGACAACTCATCCGTACACATCCAAACATCGCCATTGTTCACTATTTTAACTATTAACATTTACACTCGTTCTCGATAACAAAATTATATATATATATATATATATTCTCTGAACACCAGTCCTGTTCTAGAGTTGGTCCCGTGTTATTCAATTTTCGACTGTTGATGTTCATGCTATGGCGTGCTAAACATTCATACGCCCAAAATTCACACGCGTACAATAACGCCAATGATTTCTAGTTTATCAGAAATCGATTCCTGTCCGACCAAAACAGACATAATGGTAAAAGACACTTTTGCCCGAGGAGGTGTGTGTGTGTGCGTGTGTGTGTGTGTGTGTGTGTGTGTGAGGAGGAGGAGGAGGGAGAGGAGGAGGAGGAGGAGGAATTATGTGACTAGTATAAAATAGGGGCAAAGCAATGCGAAGATTACTAAATAATCGCTTTATTCATCAACTCATAGCACTGAGCAAATAATGGGAGAAAACTGCTTATATGAAATACATCTCCATTGTTGTGGGTATCATTTCGATATCTAGCCTTCCATTCAATGTTTATGTACGAATATTTCCACTGGGATCTTTATTCGGAGTCCTCGCTATCACCGTCATCAATCAACTTATCGAATAAGCATTTCCTTTCAGGTCTAACTGTTCATTAATTATTTTTTTACAATTTTTTTTATTTTTCTACCATTTTTCAGTCTTCTAAAAAGGATCTTCAAGTATGCATACATTAGCCCTACTTTCATACTGATTTACATACTCTTACTGGCATGTAGCCAATCAAGAGCTTTATAGTAAAATTGTATGTCAGCCATTGGTTCAGTGTAGTGAATGATTGGTTTGGTCTAGAAGTCTATATTCCTCTGCATGTTCAGCAGTACGGTACTGCCAGTGACTCATTCATATGGAATGTATGACCACAACTTAGATCTAATTTAGGTCCTGCAGTTGCTCCCTTAGATGTACTTTTACAGTGACAGTCAGTGACAGTCAGTACACCGTTTATGTCTTATTTCACGGATTTCGTTTCACGGGATATTTGACACTAATGAGTGATTCGCCAGGTTTATGATTGGCGCAATGATATACAAACTATCACTAAAAACAAGTGATTTGACAAACTATCACGTGCTCATATCGGCTATATGTATATTCATGAGCACCCACCTCAAAAGCAAAAAAAAAACAAAAAAAAACAGCGAAGACAATGGAAAGAAAGTAAAAATCTGCCTCGGGTTACCCATCTACACAACGGCAAGGTTTCTTTTTGTGGGAATTGATTCGCGCAAAGACTCGCCTAAAATGGAAGTTGGATTCGCGCAAGCAAAACTTAGCTTAATCAGTGTGTTGTTCGTTCAGAGAGATTTATTCGATATTTCACGGAAATTCAAATCAATTTCCTGTAATCAGAAAACTCCGAGATATCCTTTCGTCTTGCTGCAAAACGGACCGTGGCGGGCTCCGCATGTTTTGATGGAGTGAAGGAAAGTAATTAGGTGATCCAGCGTCGTCCGCCGATTTTTGTAATTTGTCCCCGAATTTTGCAATACACAGACCAAATCCCGAGTTTTGCAATACATGGGGCATCTTTGAAAAAACTTGCTTTCTCTCTTGAAAGTATGGAATTGTCGGTAATATGCACCTGTTTTTACATCTATTCCACATGTTTAAATTATCTAAGCATAACTTTTGTGTCAATTAGCCCGTTGTTTACTCCATTTCCTGACACACAGCGAACGATGGCGAAAACTGGACACCCCGTAATCGATCTCTGCTGGAGCTAAAAATAGACAGCCGCACGTTTGTGCTGAAGAAAGGAGGGCATTTCATGATTTAGGTTTTTACAAGCCACGAACTGTTTTCCATGAGGCCTAAATTTTGTTTGGGCTAACCCGACCGACCCAACAACATCCCCCCGCGACTCAAAACTTTTCAAAACATGATTTTATCAATTTTTTTCTTTTCTTCCACCCAGCGTACCTGAGATACAAAAAATATCACGAATCGTTAGATTCTTGGTATGTGCTTTAGAATAGGTTAACCAGAAGACTATACTGTGAAGTCATGTGGCTCTGTCAGTATGTCGGTACCTCTTCCCACTTCCCTTATTTGCGTTGTAATTGCCCTTTGTTCCTGAAATCTCCGTGAATTGGGACTTCACTTGTCTGGGCTGGATCTCGGTTAATATTGTATGGACAATTATGAAATTTGCAGGATATGTGGTCAGTGCCCTGTAGTTGTGCAGCGTGAAGTTTCTCCGCGTTTCGCTTATATTTTCAAGAGTTATGGCCCTTTTTTCTTCAAATCTTTGTGAATTGGGACTTGTCCGGACTGGATATCGGTTAATATTGTATGGACAATTATGAAATTTGCAGGATATGTGGTCAGTGCCCTGTAGTTGTGCAGCGTGAAGTTTCTCCACGTTTCGCGTATATTTTCAAGAGTTATGGCCCTTTTTTCTTCAAATGTTTGTGAATTGGGACTTGTCCGGGCTGGATCTCGGTTACTATTGTATGGACAATTATGAAATTTGCAGGGTATGTGGTCAGTGCCCTGTAGTTGTGCAGCGTGAAGTTTCTCTGCTTTCGGTTATATTTTCAAGAGTTATGTTCATTTGTTTATCAAACCTAAGTGGGATATATTCATTTGTCCAGGCTGAATCTCAGTCCATAACCGATTTGGACCGTGAAAATGACTATATGTATGTTATTCTACATTCCAAAGCGGACCACATAGGTCATGAAGAATGAAATTGCCCCAAAAGAGTTATTTCTGTGCAAAATTCAAAGTTCAATGATCGCTTCATAATTTCACCACAATATACTCCCAAGGAATGTAGGTCTCATAACCAGGGCACATCTTCGGATTTGGCCAAAGCCCCGGCGACCATCTTGCATCAAAACATTGTATTCACTTGTTGGTCGATACTTGGAATATGTATTATGCGAGGCACCATCGCGGTATGAAATGAAAAATATGTGGGACAAAAATATTTGGAATTGCCTTATTTTTTTTACTGTTGTTGCGCATTTCGCATGCCATAACTCTCTGCTATGCATACAAACTTATACACCCATAAAAACATCTTGGTCTAGACTGTTAAGGGGCTGAGAAGTTGTAGCACCTCTGGTGCCTCATGTTCTTCTTTGGAACTCGCATCTACTTTGGATAGTTTCTTGCACAGATGAAACGCTAGTTTACAGAGAGGTGATGTAGAGTGGATCAGTAGAGAGTCATTATTATATAATTTCAAATAACACTTGGCGTGAACGGTCAACGTACATTTCATGATCAGATGGACGATCGCCATCATTATTAGGGACATAGCTTTCTCTTTCTCTTTTTGTTCGTAACACCATTCATAAAGTTTAAAGAAGGCGTATTCTACGAGCGCGACGAGTGATCCGGCGCACAAATAATCTAATCCCGCAAAGACGTTTGTCATTTCGCACCTCTCCCACCGCGTAAAAGAGGATAACAGACGATCCAAATCTAACAGCCAGCGTTTCGTTTGGCACTCGTTGTTATTCATGAAGCAGTCGATGAAATCTAATATGCCCCTTGCTTCGATACCGCTCAAAGTAGGAACGATTTGTAGAATACTTTTTATCTCGACAGTTTCATTTCCCGTTTCATTCCACCTAATGGTCAACACGGCAAGGACTGCCATTTCTCGCACATACTTTTCCAATTCTTCATCACAAATACCTCTACAAACGAATTCATCCTTATTAAAAAACAATTTGACGCTGATATATTTCGTCCTGTCAATATCAGAAGGAGCTCTCTCGTCTACCTTTTCCTCCATACTTCTCATAGTGAAGTGAGCTTATTGGATTGTTAACCAGAATTTATTTAACTTATAGAATCTAGGAAGCTGACCAATCAAACGCCCCCCAAACCAAACAATATAAGTAGTGTAAGTAGTATTTTACGCATTACTGTACAAAATAGGACAGCGACGACAACCCCAGTAAAATTATACATAGGCTTTTTATCGAAAGAGAAAAGATATGTTTGATCATCAAGATAAAAATGAAAATGTCGTTTCCGATGATAATGATACGTTGAAGGTAGTATAAAACCCGATACATCGTCGTCTATTAAAAAAATTCACATGGTATTCAGATAGAGGAATAATGCCGTGGAATTTGAAAAGGCAGTCCATTCCTGCCATTCTAGTATCACCTGCCATTCCAGTAACACCTGCCATTCCAGTAACAACTGCCATTCTAGTAACACCTGCCCTTCCAGTAACACCTGCCATTCCAGTAGCAACTGCCATTGTAGTAACACCTGCCATTCCAGTAACAACTGCCATTCTAGTAACACCTACCATTCCAGTAGCAACTGCCATTGTAGTAACACCTGCCATTCTAGTAACACCTGCCATTCCAGTAACACCTGCCATTCTAGTAACACCTACCATTCCAGTAACACCTGCCATTCCAGTAACACCTGCCATTCCAGTAACACCTACCATTCTAGTAACACCTACCATTCCAGTAACACCTACCATTCCAGTAACACCTACCATTCCAGTAACACCTGCCATTCCAGTAACACCTGCCATTCTAGTAACACCTACCATTCCAGTAACACCTACCATTCCAGTAACACCTGCCATTCCAGTAACACCTACCATTCCAGTAACACCTACCATTCCAGTAACACCTACCATTCCAGTAACACATTAACTGATGAGATATCTTATACCCGGAATACTTTATTATTTTTTTCTTTCTCCGGAAAAGAAGACAGAGAAATACAAGGAGGCAGATGTGACGGGATTAATTCTTCTTCATTAAAAAAAAAAGAAAAAAATCATTATAATAAAAAAAAATGAGGAGAAACGAGAGAAGGTAATCCCGCCATTTTGTATATCGATGATTGCTGTAAGTTAGCCGGTCACACACAGACAAAGAACGATGATTTTTGGTTAGAATCAATGAAATATTGAAATGTTTCACAATCTACATTGCTGAAAAAAAAAAATCTCTACAGCTTTCTACTCTTGAACAGTTAGTTAGATAACGCCGCTTGTTTTTCTTCATAAAGACAAGACACAACAAGTCAAGACAAGAAAAGTAAATAGAAACAAACAAACAACTAGTTGGCAGAAATGTGTGTTATTTTTTTTAAATTTGTATTCAACTGATATATAAAGGAAACATACATATAATAAATTTATAATAAATTCTCATTATCGTTCCAACAGTAAAGATATACAGCTGCGTATGTCTAATCGCCGCCGTAAATTACGGGTATCTTCAAACGTTATTTCGCCAGATAAATATAAACAACTTAGAATGGGGAAAGTAGTATGTAGAGGGGATATTGACGCTCTGGCGACTTTTTCTGGAAAAAAACGGAAGTGCGCAGGTCACGTGGTTTGGTGCGCAGGTCACGTGGTTTGGTGGCGCCCCCTGGTGGTGTGGGTCTGCGCAAGTCGTGTTACGTCACTTCCGGTTTCTATCGACCGAGCGTCACCTTGGACACCGGGGTCGAGCCCTTAGACGTGGATGATTTGTACTGAACTTCAACATCCGGGTTTTCCATTCGGCTTTTTCCCCTCTGGGTTGCGTCGTATTGTGAATCAGTCTTACATCCGGGTACTCTTCAACATCCGGGTTTTCCATCCGGGTTTTTCCCCTCTGGACTGCGTCGTTCAGTTGTGAATCAGTCTTACATCCGGGTACTCTTCAACATCCGGGTTTCCCATGCAATGGAAGCCGCGTTATTTACAGTCGTGAATGCTGGATTGCATCAGCCTTACATCCGGGGACCCTGGAACATTCGTGAACATCCGGGTACCCCCTATTTTTTCCTTAGGGTCGAGAGGGGCCCGACTGGATCGAGTGAGGTGTCAAAGTGAAGCGCTCCTCCGGTGCGATCAAGTCATGGGTGGGTGCATGTAAAATTAGGAGTGGTCCCGAAAATATAAAAAGCGGAACACAGACTTTACCCCTAAAATAGGGGAAAACTCCTATCAACCATTTCCAAAAGGGCTAATATCGGTCTCCAGCGGATCGGGGCCAACTGAGAAAGGTAGGGTGGGATAATGAGTGAATGTAAATTGAGGATTTGTCCCGAAAATATAAAAGCGGAACACGGACGTTACCTCTATAATAGGGGAAAACCCCTATCAACCAGGTCTAGAGGGGCTAATATCGGTCTTCAGCTTATCAGGGTCTGCCGAGAGAGGCAGGGTGGGGGAGTGGGTGTATGTAAATTGAGGATTTGTCCCGAAAATATATAAATCGGAACACGGACTTTACCCCTAAAATAGGGGAAAACCCCTTTCAACCATGTCCAAAAGGGATAATATCGGGCTCCGGCTTATCGAGGCCTGGTGAGAGAGGCAGGGTGGGGGAGTGGGTGTATGTAAAATTAGGATTTGTCCCGAAAATATAAAAAGCGGAAAACGGACTTTACCCCTACAATAGGGGAAAACTCCTATCAACCATGTCCAAAAGGGCTAATATCGGTCTCCGTCTTATCGGGGCCTGCCGACAGAGGCAGGGTAGGAGAGTGGGTGTATGTAAATTGAGGATTTGTCCCGAAAATACAAAAAGCGGAACACGGACTTTACCCCTGCAATAGGGAAAAACTATCAACCAGATCCAAAAGGGCTAATATTGGTCCCCGGCTTATTGGGGTCTGCAGACAGAGGCAGGATGGGGGAGTGGGTGTATGTAAATTGAGAATTTATCCCGAAAATATAAAAAGTGGAACACGGTCTTTATCTCTACAATAGGGGGAAAACTCCTATCAACCAGGTCTAGAGGAATTAATATCGGTCCTCGGCTTATCGGAGCCTGCCGATGAATTTTGATTGGCTACTTAAATTATCCTCAGTTATTTGATTGGTTAAAATTCTAACGATTTCATTGGCTAAAATACAGCACGTTGATTGGTCAATTTGAGTCCACTTTCCAACGTCCATGTTATCCCTCATTTTGACCCCAAAAATGTGACCACCGGAGATTGCCGGAAATGACCGGACATGACCGGAGGAGACGTCATCCGTGAGGGAATTCTGATTGGCTACTGAAACTATCCTTGGCTATTCTGGGCAGTAGTAGCGAAAGATGTCATTTAGGGCGTGCGTGGGGGTGTGTTTGAGTGATTAAGGGACCACTATTGGTCCGATTGGGCCGTGGGAGGTGTCATTGTGAAGCACTCGTAGAGGAGACTCCGGTTGGATGGGTGCGTCGTGGAAGTAAGGCTATGTATGGCCCGCATATGCAGACAAAGTATTGTGGGAAAAGGGCATTGGAAGGGACGTTAAGAGTCAAGGGTCGAGATGGACCAATGTTGGTCTGAATGGGTCGGGCGAGGTATCAATTTGAAGCATTCGAGGCTCCGACTGGAGGGGTCGTGGAAATGACGTCATCCTGCACATGGGCAGTCGTGGAGTAGTAGAAAAAGGACAGTTTTGGAAGTGCGTAAGCGCACTGTATCACACTTGGGGAATATGTTTCATCCAAGTTTAGCGGATAGCGGTTGTCGTGAATAACAACAAGTTCAGCAATGTTCATATAGTTTATTATCCCCAATGTTACATCATACCCAGGCTGGGGGAGCCGCCCTGCGTAGGTTTATTATGTTCACAGAAAAAACAAGTTGAAATATCAAACACCATGTTTTGTTATTTAACGCACTGTCACATTACGTAAAAGTGTTTACAGAGCTCAATTCAACGATCAGCATGTTGACATAAAGAGTATGTACGGCATGTTATAGTATTCATTCATGCCTGTCGGGGGTGAATTCGTTCATCCGAGGGGGTGGTCGATCAGTTTGGCCACGAAGAACGTAACATTGATGACCCTCTCTACTGTCCACTTGGTGTCGGGGTGTTGACGTTGCGCCCATTCCAAGGGATCCGCGGTGTCCAGTTTCTCCAGCATCGTCTCAGCGACGCCCAGATAAGGATGGTGAAAGGATGGTCGTACACTTGGTTGTTGGCACTGAAATAGAAATAGCGCAGTTGATCCATCATCTTATGGCGTAAGACGTACCCGAAAACGATATTTAATTTGAAGGCCGTGGGTTGGTCATTGAAGATGGCTTCCACATAGCTGCTTAGACGGGCGAGGTCGGACAGTCGGAAAGTGTAGATATCTTAAATAGGGCGATGACGATGGAAACAGTGCCGGATCATGGGCCAATGGTGCCGATAGATGTCACTCACTGGATGGTCTTCGTGTAACAGATTGCTAGGAACATTTATGGGGTGGACGCTTGGGCGGTCCATGAATTGAACGTTCATGGCGCTGCAAATGATCCGGGCGCTGAAACGATAGTGTATATATTGTACAGCTACACCGGGCGGTTCCGTCGTGCTTGGTAGCCTCATGGCGGCGCAAGTCGTGCAGACGAGTGAATGATTTCCAGCACGTAGTACAAGTGAACATCTTGGTGGTTGACAGAGTGTCTGATGAAACGGCCAGGTCGCTTCCCTTTTATAGCACGCTAGCTGGTGATCTATGTTTAGCACACTCAGCTCAACTACTCCCAAGTCGGGGACCGAGATGTACTGGTGTACGACTGAGCCGCATTGCGCGCGCGTGTGTGTGTATGTGTGGGCGCGTGTGCGTGTTTGTGTTTGAGTCCAACCGTGCACAATGTCGAATTTTCTCTCCGAAAACTTTCTCTCACCGCATCAATACGCTCAGACCCATTCAATATAAACACAACCAAGAGACATCAACAACAACAGGCACATTGCGTAATACGCATTTTATTATCCCTTCATCACAACACACCCAATGCGTCCATACGATGGGGTGGTCGATCAGTTTGGCCACGAAAAACGTGACATTGGTCACCCTAACCACCTGCCAAGTTTCGTTGGGGCGTTGTTGATGGACCCATTCTAAGGGATCCACGGTCTGTAGTTGCTCTAGCATCGACTCCAGTGAACTCCGATTGGTGATGGTGAACGGTTGGTCAAATACCCTGATGTTTGCACTGAAGTAGATACTGGGGTTTCTCTGTCTCCTTGTATCGCAGCACATAACCAAACGCGAGATTTATCTTGAAGGCCGTAGTTTGGTCCTTGGTCGTATCTGTGCACAGAGGTGAGGTCGATCAATCGGAAATTGTAGATGTCTAGCAGCGGCCGATGACGGTGGAAACATCGTCGGATCATGGGCCAGTGGCACTGGTAGATATCACTTACTGAATAGGTGTCCGGTAAGAGATTGCTGGGGACATCCGCTGGATCTTTCTGAAAATGTTCGATGTCGTCAGGCCTATGACTCGGAACAGTATCGCAGGGGTCCAGCTGGACATCCAGGCCGTTCTCGACCGTGGGTATAGGGCTGTTCATGGTCGCATCACCTGTGGCATTATAGTCTCCCGGGCTCGTCTTCAATGGAACTGACCTTCCTGGGCTCCACTTCAGTGGGTAGTGGTCGCCCATGCCGTGGAGACGGGCCATGAATCAAACGTTGGTGCTGTCTCAACTGACTGGGTCGTTTGAAGAGTTCATCACATTTGTTAGTACATTGTTCCGTTGCTCCCGCATGGAGTGCCCGTGTGTGGCGCCGTAAAGTGTCCTCCCGATTAAATGATCGTGAACAGGTTATGCAAGTATACCGTGCGCCGTTATGGATGGAGGACTCATGGCGTCGCAGATCTTCAGGACGAGTAAATGGCTTCAGGCGAGTCGTGCAAGAAAACTCAATGAATTAGGCGCAAGGTGGTTCATTTGATTAGGACCAGTTGCATGAATGCGCTGCTCCTTACACGATCAGGCACATTTACACAAACAGGCGCAAATTCCGTACACGACTAGACGCAATTTCAACGGTAAGCGCAAATTTCGTACACGATTAGGCAGTGTTCCACCATTAAGCGCAAATTTTCTACACGATTAGGCGCAACACGATATTAGGCGCAAATACACGCCCCCCCCCACAGGGTTAGGGTCGGCAGTAGTAGTATAGAAAGGGCATTAAGAGATCTGTTGACCTACTTTCGTAAAGATCAAGGCCGCTATAGTTCTGGCAAAAGTCACTTCCTCTCACACGACTGCAAGTGACCCCTGGGATGTATTCCTCCACGGGGATGCGGTCATGTCACTTCCGGGTCCGGACATAGTCTATGCGAACAGAAAGTAGTCCCGTGGGGAGGGCCATACGCGGGTGGTCGCTTCGCCTGAATCTCCGTGAATGTCCGGAAATCTCCGGCAATGTTCGGTCATCTTCGGGAATAAAGGGTATAATTTCTAGGTGATAATCCCCATGCATAGCCATACAGCGAGGGGAGGTATAGCCGGAGTCGAACCCTCACTGCACGCTCCAAAGGCGGGCACGTTATCCACTGCACCACCTGTCGGACCATACTAGGCAAAGTTGAAAATATCCAAAAATACCTACCAGAGGGCAGATCTATTAGTCCATGGGCCAGCGTCGAAACTGGCACCGCTTGAGGTGGCAAATTCTAGTAATGTTTGTTTAAGAAGTATATGTCTGTTGATGGTATCCATTTGTGATAACCGTTACATATCGTTAGCTTAAGGGTAGTATACCACGCCTTTTCAACCCTACCCCTTCCTTTCTAAATCCAAACTTGAGGGGTGGGGTATGGTCCCTCTGATATTTTTCTTATGCTTCCGTCTGGAGATCTAATACTTTGCACACTTTGAGCATAGGTGTTCTTCTATTGAAATAAGCAAGCACCATATCACATAACCATTTGGTGACGTCACAGTGACGTAATAACCCAGTGAGCTATTTATTGTCTCATTTTTGTCCACTTTCAAATTGATTTTTTTCAAATTCTGATGGTACCACTTGGCATGGCAGATTCGATTTATGTTCATTGAAGAGGTATTTCTATGTAGAGGTTACCCATATGTGATAAGATTTGCAGATCGTCAACATATGGGTAGTTATGACATTTTCGGAACCCTACCCAGCCCCCATTCTGAACCAAAATATGGGGGGTGGGTTATGGTTATTCGAATATTTTTATCATTCTTGCTGCTAGAGGACTGAAATTTTCCACACACTACATTTAGATCCTTGTTTATCGAAACCAGTAAACATAAATTTACAAAATCCCTTGGTGACGTCACTATGACTTCATAAACTGAAAATCAGTTTTTGGCGGCCTTAAGTCTATTTTCAATACATACTTCCTATTTAGTTGGTACCATTTGAGGTAGCAGATTCCATCAATGTTTCCTAAAGTGGTATTATTGTGTAGTTGCTATCCATAGGTTATAACCTTTGAAGATCAGTAACTTAAGGGTAATTACAGCTCTTTTATGAAACCTAAGCTCATCCTCACTCCAAGCCAAACGTTGGGGGTATGGCCCACCAGATATTTTCTTCAAGCCGTACCTATGTCTAAAGAGCTAAACGTTTATACCCTATACATTTTAGTCCAATGCTACCATAAAATGCTAATTCTATAACACTTGTGCCAATAACATCGAGCTAACCCTTGCAATAATTACAAAATTTACCACGATTATGTGAAATGTACATGTGTCAAGTGCACGTGTTCATTAGGAGATTCCATTTCACAAGTCGAATGAGGAATGGGGTGTCTGCTTTCATACAAGTAACAATCGAATAAAACAAACAAATAAATTACAAGATGAAATTTGCTCCTCAAGTTTCAGTAATTGTTGTTTCCATCGGGAAATTGATTAACAAAGCGACACAAATAGTCATATTTCCACGTAATTTCCCAACAGCTGACTCGCTTGACAAAATCACTCCCCATTTAAGAGACCCCATAATCTCGTCCACTGACATTGGCACGATGCCAACCGAGACGGGAGCATCGTCCCAACATCAGTGGAGGAGTATGTTTTTCAAAAAAGGGGAGAAAGGTTGTCAAACTTTAAATATGTTTTCTACCTTTCATTGTAATCTTTGTTGATAATCAATTTGAGCGGTGCAATAGAATAGACATAATGTTTTCATGGGCGTGCTAAATCGTTATTTTACGCACGGTTAGTGTGGGAAACCGAGACGAGAGCATCAGTGGACGACTTTTGGTGGGCTGTTCAAATCGCTTTTCGTCCGTCGTCCGTCGTCCGTCAGTCCGTCCGTCCGTCCGTCCGTCCGTAAACAATTCTTGTTATCGTGATTTCTCAGGAACTACTGCATGGATCTTTCTCAAATTTGGTACACCGGTTCCCCTTGGGGTCTAGTTGTGCCAGATACCGTGTTTTTGGTCCGATTCGAAAATCCAATATGGCCACCGGGCAGCCATCTTGGATTTCCCCATGAAATCTCGTTATCGCGATTTCTCAGGAACTACTGCATGGATCTTTCTCAAATTTGGTACACAGGTTCCCCTTGGGGTCTAGTTGTGCAAGATACCTTTACTAGTCCGATTCGAAAATCCAATATGGCCACCAGGCAGCCATCTTGGATTTCCCCATGAAACCTTGTTATCGCGATTTCTCAGGAACTACTGCATGGATCTTTCTCAAATCTGGTACACAGGTTCCCCTTGGGGTCTAGTTGTGCAAGATACCTTT